>JABCQV010000126.1:0-154795 GCA_013186375.1 Fusarium aywerte | reverse complement strand
GTCAGTCAATCCATCAAGAAGCCAAGAAGTCAGTGAATCGACCCCCTAATCTTCCTTAGGTCCACATCGCTAACTGCTTCGGTAGACCTTCTGAAACACAATGCCTGCTCACATACGCTGCCGAAGCCTGCAGTCCCCGTCGGACTACTATAAAAGCTTTTTATATGAGAAGGTTTTTTTTTCATTTTTTTTTTTAAAAAAAAGAAGTTATAGTAACAAGTTTCTATAGCTTAGGCTTTTGAGTCAATCGGCACTCCATGGGATACCATAGCGTTCATGGAGGTGTTCTGTTACCAGAGCACGGATTTGAGGAGCCGTATTATAGCGCAGAGTATGGGATCTAGCCTCATGGCTCTCATCACGTCCTCAATCAGCGACATATCTTGGCGACGGCGCAATCTGCGCAAGAGAAAGTTGAGCGCCCTCCACACTCCTGTCATCTTCGTCGACAGGAACTCGAAGTACTGTGGAAGTTGCCATGAGCTTCAAGTCACGAAGCTCTCGGGACAGCTCCCCAGTTTTGGCCTGAAGGCTAGCCAAAGCCGCCAGTGGCTTGGCATCGCTGGGCTTAGTGTGCTTTCCAGAGTCTCTCTTCCCTTCCAGAGAGATAACGAGGTCATAGTAGGGATCGTTGAGCTGCATAGCGAGGAGTGCAGAGTTGTGGCCTCGTCATCGAAGAACTTCTGCTTTTTGCCCGCCTCATTGGTAAAATCTCCCAGTTCCTGTTAAGAATGACCAGTTGCTTTTCCACGAAGGATGGAAAGCCATAAGGTCCGAAGGTCTGTGTCTGAATCGCCCTTATTCTTGCCATCAACAGGTGGTTTTGGAACTGTACTCCAGAGAAACCAGTTGTTGTGCGTATTAGGCAGCATGTCAAATCCCTTGAGAGAGGTGCGACTTTCGTTGTTATGGTATTTCTAATCAACAGTGTACTGCCTTCTGATGGAAAGCTCCAACTTATTGCCACCGAGGTACGGGCCAGCGGCGAAGCGCGGCTGATGCAGAGGCTGTATGAAAATCAGAGCTTTAAGGTCTGTGCCGGGGATGCAATAAAGCAGTCCAAGCATCACACCATCTGCAACAATATCGTGCCGAAGAAAAGGCGCTTGTACCGTATCATCACCTCTGGTTGTCAATTTGAGATCTAGATACATAGTGATAAGATCCGACCGTAGATAGAAACCAGAAGTAGAAATTTGAGGACGATAAGTTCGTTATGGAGAGACGTATTCTAAGAATCGATTGATACCCGACTTAATAGCAACGCGGTCCAGGTCCTGACCCATGTGGTTTGCCAGACTCAAGGCGCCATCGACCATGGCATCAACCTAGTTTGGATCAATGTAGAAGAAGCGTAGGCTTTCGGGTGGTAGATGACTTGGATCTGAGATCAGATAATCGGCAGATATTTTACCAAGAAACATGCGATCCACGATTCAGGACAGAACAACCATCCAGTCAGTCGAATCGGGATCATTTGTCTCGTCGTAGACCTTTCCATCTTTGCCCATGGAAATGTCGTCGACTGCCTGTTCAGCCATGGCTTCGTACAGGATCTGAATAGGCTTAGAGGCAAAGCCAAGGCTAGGGTACTCTTTGTTGGAAAGTTGTAGCCTATACCAGAAGGCACTTGAGTAACTTGGCCATTTGATTACAGTGTCACCATTCAGCTATATAATAAAGCTCATTGACATCATAAAAACATAAAAATACCACATCGCACTCTTTTTTCACGTCAAATACGCAGTTATCGAGTAAGTTCTCGCTCATGTGATAAAGCGCGCAAACTTGACAAGACATCTTGGGATTTCAAATTCACCCCCTGCACCTCTACTGTGGGCGTATAACCGTTTGATAAAAGCTGAGAAGAATAGTCAGGCTGTTATGCGCACTAATCCTGTTCACTGCAAAGACGTAGAGAGGGGAGAATATAGAAGACCTTGGAATACTGTCAGCCACATCGCAATCGACACTACCCTTATCGCCAGTTCGGCCCCCGGAGGAACTTGTCTTTGAAAAAACGATGGTCTAGTAGGAATGCTGCTGGGTTTCATATCTTAAATGACGTTGCGGTGGAATTTTGGATACAAGTAATCAGGGTTCCGTTCAGCTTCGCGAGTGATCCTCTCTAGCCTCTTGTAGAGTTCAGGAGCTTCTGTGCGTTCCTGGACGTCAATTTGCAATAAACGGTCTTCGATTAGCTGGATAAGATCCGCCAAAGCAGAATTCCCTCTGCAAAGTGGTTGAATCCGTAAATGGCCAACAGCTTCGGTGACTGCAGAGTGGATCCAGATCAAGTTGTCTGAAGTCTGAGTAAAAAAGCTTCCGAACGCGTCTTTGGGATCGTCTCGAGTACGCCTGGACTTCCTGAAATTTCTGACTGCGCCATAGTCGAAAACAAGCCAGACAGTAAATTCGAGAAACATGCAGCCTAAAGACCACATGTCGTAGCGACGGCCTCTTGGTTTACCTTCTTTCTGGTCTGACTGTGCTTCGGGTGCTTCGTATGTAACAGTGGACTGTTGGCAGTTTGTGGGATCTTGTCTCATGCTTGTGGTTTCTCGGTGTATTTTGGAGACTCCAACATCTGCAAGGATCAATCTGCCTCCCTCGTCCATATCATTTCCGTTATCTCTCTTCGGAAAATGAAGGATGTTCTGGGGCTTGATATCCCCGTGCCGAGTGTTTTTTCCATGCAGAGCCTTGATCGCACTTACGATGCCTAGCATCTGGCGAAGAGACCACAGAACCAATTTCTGGGAGCGTGGGTTTGGGTCGTTCTTCTTCCAAAAGTCACCAAGATCCCCACCATCAGCCCAAGGGAAAATAAAATAGGACGTGGATCCTTTTTTACAGGTCGCTACCAGCTTGATGAGATGGTCGTGCTTGAGGGACTGTACCAGCTCTAGGTTTTTCTTCTCTTTCTCAAAATCCTCGTCATCATTGACCTCTTTTAGAGCAACGTACGGCTCCAGATCATGCTAGGGCTTGTCAGCGCCAGAACACTCTCGCAGGCGATGGGTATTTTTGACCTTGAAGATAGTTTGGTGAGCTCTATGGATCTTGCATTTGTGGATCTCACTATTTGGACCACTTTTGCATTTCATCACAGACTCTATTAGGGGAAGAGGGCATTTCGGGTCCAGTGAGAGATGTTGACCGAAAGAATTCAGCACAGGCGCTTGTACCAGCCACTGAAGGCTCAGAAAGTCTCGCACCCTGGCCTCTTTCGGCCACGAAGAAAACGAAGGGAAATCTTTGCCAGTCTTGGCAGATATCAGAACGTTTGCATCGTCTCCACCACTGGATTTTCGAATGAGAGGAAGGTCTTCATCGCAGATATTATCCCGACACATGAGATCAACAATAGTCCGCGTCTCTTGAATAAGAACGAGGATTGAAAACACATTTCTGGCTTGCTGCAGTACTCTTCGTGGTAGACTGCGATTCCAAAAGCACCGCTTCGTAATCGGGATTTCCGACTTGATGTTGTTCTCAGTTATTCTAGCACTGATTTCGCTCAATGGCAGAAAACCTGAGTCACCATGACTAGCGACGAGGCACTCATGTAACTGTCTGTAGAGAGACATTTTGAGCGCAAACTATATTTAATGTTGGCTTAAATATCGATATTCGTTGGACTTCTTGCCCTTGATGCTAAGCGTACCAATTTCTACGTAGGTGATCAGAAGTGGTTGAAAGTGGTGCTTCTTACCGAAGGATTATCGTAGGGGAACACATATGAGTGGGCTCCCATGCGAACTATGAGGCTCTGCGGTTCGGCGGCCTCATAAGGCGAAGGACCTTTCCCTTACTTACCTGCCGCGGTAAGTCAAGTAAGCAGTTTCAATACAAGGTGATTCTTCGTGCTTGGCGCGGGGAAAGGACACCCAAATGAGCAAACTTGCATCGATAGTAGCTTCGGTGTCATGGCTCCTATTGCACACCGGGTAAATCATGTGGCAGGCCTCAATGTAAGCAATACGACAATATCACCTCACATAGGCAACAATACCCTTGTCTCCTGTCAGCTCCACGACACCATCGCGACGCCATTCTCACAGCCTGATTTTGGATTTAGCAGGTAGGTTTTAATAAGATAGATACACCAGAGCTTTGTTGCCATAAAGGGTTAGGATGCGGACAGTAACCTTTATATTGGTTCAGGTGACCCTTAGACCAAGTAATTTTGTAACACTCCTCTAAACCTCTCATTTTCTTCCTTTGTTGCCCACTCGATTTAGTTGAAATCTTATCTCAATTAGGCGTTGGGGAAATGGACGATGATAATCAGAATCAGACATGCAATTCCTGACTAGCAACGTTAAGACAGAACAAGGAAAGAGTTAGCTGTTCTGCAATGGTTACTAAAAGTAATTTCTTGCTCCTTTAATTACTGTACTTTGACGCATTAAGGCTCGGTAAGCCAGCCCCATAAACGCCACGATTGTTATAAATGTGTGATATCACGGCAAAGTATACAGAATCCTTGCCCATTGGTGGTACTGATAATGTTATCCATCAACGGTATATCTAGAAAAGCTTTGTTTCGGGTACTTAGCCTTCCTTGGCAGTTTATGTCTCGGGCAAGCGTGGGTTGATCGGGAATTACAGAATTTGGACCAATGGCCTCCGTTGACTTTCGGATCCTGAGTAGAACACAGCATCTTGGCGACTGATCGGCCTGGAACCAATTATGTATACAGGTCAAGGTGTTCGGCTTCAGGCAGCAGTCACGCGGATGCAAGTCAATTCTACCGCAGTTTATAGCACTTGCATATGCCTTAACCTTACCTGAGTCCTGATGCAACTAGTAACTGAGTGAGTGATGATCATGCCACCACTTAAAGTCAGCGGCCCTCCTCGTCTTACAGGACCATTCCCCTTTCTTAGTTATCTTCACAATCTTTTCTTTTTTATAAAGTCATTTTGTGTAGATTGAGAAACTCACATGCTTATTCACTCATGATTTTTATCCTCATGGCTAGATTTTGGAACTATCTGACCACGCCCTCGTCTACCGAGGCCAACAAGGTGGAACTCAACGATTTCCGCAGAAAGGTTCGCTGTTCGCTTAAGAAAAGCGTAATCAACGAAGCAGACTTCCTTCCCGAAAGTGAGATCGCTGAGCTTGTGACACGAGACAAAATAGAGCTATTGCTGCCGAATGCCAAGCCAGAGTTGGTAAAATATGTTTACAAGCATGCAAAAAGGCTCTTCTTGACTACATCATGGCACCATGGTAATCTTCAGGACATCATGGACACTTTCAAACATCATGGCATGACAGATGAAAGACTCCCAATCCGCAACCTTGCCTCGGAAGACAGGTATTGCGCTATTCTCAAGAAGGGGGCACGAGTCTGCGGCCATCACAAAGCTTTGACAGCTTTTCATCACTGGGATTCTCACGATGTCTGGAACTTTTACGATGCTCAATGGACTTTTTGTGCGCCAGTACTCGACATGGGAAGTTCTCTCCGGGAATACCATCCGAAACATGTACTCCCTTTTATCTACAAAGGTACCAACCAAATGGATGGCCATTTCAGCACGGTCATTAAAGCCGAAATTCATCCTAGTCATCAAACTGGCCGCAGATCATCGAAGGTGAGTGCTACTTATAGAGATATTATTGCAAATACCATAACTAATATTTCAACAGTCGAACAAGAATCAGAAATATGTTGCTCTAAAAGAGTTGAAGAACTTGAGCGAGCCCAACTATAATGTAAATATTTCTTGGCGGAATGAAGCAGATGCTCTTTTTCAAATTATCGAACTTGGGCACGCGCATCTCATCAGCCGGGCGACTGCCTTTAAACAGGGGGAAAGAAGGTTCATCATGCTCGAGTGGGCTGATGGGGGAACCTTACGGGATATTTGGCAGAGAGAGCCTCACGACGGGTCTGCCTTAGATGGTGACAAGGTCATGAGAGTCCTGGAGGAACTAACTGGCCTCGCTGAGGCGCTCTCAAATTTGCACGGCACTAACACCAGAACAAGGACTGCAAGAGCGACATCCACTGATCGTATAAGGGAAGGTGAGGCTTTGAAATCTAGAACAATCTGCTCTCAAGGCCAGGATGACCGTAACGTCAATCGCTTGGCTGTTCCGAGAATACGTTTCGAAGGAGTGAGCTCGGACGACGAGAATGATTCCAGCGATAATACCGAAGAGCAGCACTGGCGCCATGGTGACCTCAAGCCAGAAAACATTCTCCATTTCAAAAACGAAAATTCTCCATGGTTAGGAACTCTGAAGATTGCGGACCTTGGCCTGGCCAAACAGCACGCCTTTGCCACTGCCCAAAGACAAGACCCAACCCAGCAGAAATACACAACTTCGCATTACGAGGCGCCTGAAGTCATCACCAATCTGAACATTCGAGTGCCCAGGTCTCGCCGCTACGATGTATGGTCAATGGGCTGTATCATATTCGAGTATGCGATTTGGCTTCTGTACGGTAATAAAGAGGGACTGGCACAATTCTACAAGGAGGGGAAAGATATTGACACTCATCGAGAAACGCTGTATTTTACAGCTAACCTTAGTACCAGGGAAGCTCAAGTGAGTGATGTGGTACGAAGGTGGATCAGCCACATTTTGGAACTGGACCCAGAATGCAATCGTGCGACGCCAAGCGTGATCAGAGACCTCATTGTGTTGGTCAGGGATAAGCTTCTTGTTGTTGATCTCCCTAGAGCAAGCATGAGCCAGAACGATATTAAGCGATGTCGTGCTGGTGCGGATGACTTGTACAAAGTCCTCAAGACCATCAAGCGAACGGCCACTGATAATGAAGAAAAGGGAGGCAACTACTTGTCTTCTGGCGAAAGTCGCACCGGTATTTGCTCTCCTCATGCACAGCAGGTGAGAAGGCCGAGCTTCTTGTCAACGAGTTCAGGCTCGACCTCAAAACAATCGAATCTGGTACGAACTTTTGTCTGACTAGTTATGGCAAAGGCTGATAGCAATAGGATGTAGGTACATTAGGGGCTAATCGAATGGTGTAGCAGTAATCGCTAACTGGGTTCGATACCGTCTCGCATTATAGACTGTAAGTAAAAGCTATAAGGGCAGACTTGGTCAGCGATTATAGCTAATTGGGTTTAGTATGTAAGTCTCACCCCGTAATGACATCTTGACAACGCCACTTATCATGCGCGCTTCTGTTTATAGAGTGTAAGTGAAAAATACTCCGTCTAGTAAAAAGGTAGAACAGCGAACTGAGACTCATCTTGCAGCATGTAAGGAGCAATCAAAAACAGCCCAACAGCATTGTTTTGCGAGACTAACCAGGAGATTTGATTTGAATTAAGATTGTAGGTCTCAATTATAATTTCAGGGTTAGAAGTTACAACTAATCTGATTTGAACAGCTCAGCTACGATTGGGATATAATTGAGGACAAAGCTATCGCTCCGCGATTTCTAAAGCGTCACGAATCTCCAATCATGGAGAATCTTGTTGTGTCTCAAGAAACGACCAATCTGTGTGAGGCATGTCGGAAGCTTGATATCTGGAGCGACGAACCTATAATGAGGGAGACTCTCGCAAGTATGAGGGCCAAGCTCTATCAGTGTGCACTGCACAGAATTGTTTTCCGTTCTGTCCCACCAAGCTCCTATGACGACCTGGGCATAAAGGAGATTTGGAAGGCTGACTCCTCGCTTGTGATGGACACAGGAAACATGCCATTGCTTTCACTTTTCAAAATTTCAGGTGCGCATGAACGTCAACAAAGTGCATCAAACTTAGAACTGACGTTGAAAAGAAGACAGTCCAAACCGGAATCGTCTCTACTCTAAGGACATCCACCTTGGGCTGCCCAAGCTTTTTAAACCCGGCAGTCCCCCATTCTACGACCTACTTATGACCTGGATTCGAGATTGCGACTTACACCATCCTCAATGCCGTCCAAGAAACAAATCTCGCATTCAGGTTCCCACTCGCCTCATCGAAGTTGGCCATGGCAAAGCTATAAGCTCCAAAGTTTACCTCTGTGAAGCATTGAGCGAGATGTCCCCCCCAAACAATGAGCTGCGATATATTGCATTGTCGCATCCTTGGGGCAGCGGAGAAGAACATGATCATTTCTGCACCACAAGAGAAAACCTTGACAGTCGACTAAGTGACGGCATTGAGATCGAGCAATTTCCGAACACCTTCAGACATGCAATTGAGGTGACTCGGATGCTTGGTGTCCCATACCTCTGGATTGATTCACTATGCATCGTGCAAGGACCCGGCGGGGACTTTGATACGGAAGCAAAAAGGATGGAGGCTGTCTTCAGCTCCGCATACTGCGTCATTGCCGCAAGTCGAGCTAGCGGAACATCAAGTGGCTTTTTGTGGGAAAGACCTGAGCACGAAGTGGTGAGGCTCGACGAATTTGTTGCTAACGATTCAATCTACGTTTGTGAAGCCATCGATAATTTCCAAGACGATGTGATAGGAGGAGCCTTGAACAAACGCGGATGGGTCCTACAAGAGCGTGCTCTTGCGCCAAGGACCATATACTTTACAGAGAAGCAGACATATTGGGAATGTGGCCAAGGAGTGCGTTGCGAAACATTAAGAAAGTTGACCAAGTAAGTTGCAAACGTAATTCTATATGACCTTTTCAACTGACCCCAGCCTTACAGTAGCCAGGCATCGTTCCTTGGAGATCCAAACTTTCCAAAGGTGGCAATGAGATCGACCAGAGGAGCAAAGATCCGATTCTATGAATCATTGTACAAACAATACTCGAACCTCGATTTCACAAAAATACATGATCGACCCATAGCGATAGCTGGTCTAGAACATCGGCTGGTCAGTGCTTTCAAAACCGAGGGAGGATATGGTGTATTCAATGGCGCGTTCTTCGGACGCAGTCTGTTGTGGATGAGGGATACCAGGCGAAGTAATGCTCTGACAATGATTGAATTTCCTCGAGATCAAAAGTTCAGAGTACCGACCTGGTCATGGACTGCATATGAAGGACCAATCACATATCTAGATATCTCTTTTGACCATGTTCGATGGATATACGACACCGCCGAAGGGAGGATACAATCACCTTGGGCAACTCGGGACCTGGATTCCACTTCAGGCACATTGCACACAGGAGAAAGGGATGGAAAGATTGATATTACTGCTCAGGCAAGGGAGATATCGAATTTGCCATTAGCTGAAGCGCAGGGCAAAATTGTCTACGACGAAGGAAGACCGCCACCAGACGTACGCAAACTATGTGTTATTGTTGGGAGCGAAAAGTCAGAGAGCGGAGGATGCAATACAGGAGACCTGGAGTATTATGTTTTAGTAGTTACACTATTTGACAGCTCCAGTGGCGGTTTTTACCGAAGGCTGGGTGTTGGCAGATTATTAGAAAGTTGGATTGACATGGGTAAACCAGGATTAAGAGTTCATATATACTAGTAGCTTTCAATATAATCTCCCTTTCTCCCTTTCGGGCAGATTGATTGGCGCTTGATGTTTTGGAATTATTTGTCCCTAGTTTACAATATGCAGATTACAGCTTTTGTAAAGTATTATGAGATAACATGTACTGGCAAGTAGGATCTAAAATTAGAATATAATCATGCTTCCGTCTAGTGCTAATTTATCATGGGTCTGTGGAGTCACAACAGCGCCTGGCTACGATTGTCACTCGTGATGGTGGTCTCTTGGGAATCACAGAGCGGTGGTTGCTACCATTACCAATCATATTGAGGATTCATTTCTCACCCCGCCATAATATTACATGTCTCACCTTCAAATCTAGCTTGAGGGAATTTCTAGGGAGGGGTAAAACGCCACTATTGAATTGATACGCTTAATATCCAATTAGAAACAGCTTAGAGAGACGACGGATTTTGCACATTAGCCACACCTTTTGTTGAACGATCACTCAACACATGTGACTAACGGTCCTTGAGAGGGAGTTCTGCATTTTCTTTGATCGTACTTAGGTATCCCATCATCTCTTTATCTTCACTGTCGCAGCGTCGCAGTCCGAAGACATCCAGTCTCACAAACATTTACCCATCATAATACTTCCTCAACCTGTCAAGATCCTCTTGGGGTTAACGATACACCCTTCAACCAAACGACCTGCGAGGGCAAGAACTGCTGGCTTCGCCAGCCTGACCATATCACCAAGACAGCGGGCTTCTCTAATATCCTTCATAACCTATCACAATTCAGAAGAATGGCGCTTCCATCGCAAGCCGAGACGAGATCGCTCAAGGTCTCTACACACGTCTTCCCCCAGGTCAAACCCAGGTTCTTTTCATCCAAGAGGGTGGTCTTTACCTTTCTGTCAAAATGATCCTGTCAAAATGATCATCGTAGACATTGCGAATGACGGATTTCATAGCCCTGAGACTGGCGATCCAATCCGGTACAAAGCACCCTCGTATTCATGGGGAGTGCCCAAATTCGACTTGCCCCTTGTTTGCAACGGCTTTGTCGTTGGCATTACCGAAAGTTTGGCCACTGCACCGGTTCTTCGTCATGTTCACTGAAATCCTCTCTCCTGAGCAGCCCCATTGTAATCCCATAAAACCGCTCTCGATATTCTCCGGAACATTTGCCTATACATTGCGTAAAATAGTTCAGAACCTCGTTACTATTCCCGTCCTTGCTGCATGTATATAAGATTAGCATAAATATAATGCCCTCGACACACTCATAGCATATGGGCATCCACTTCTCGGCGCATGGTTTGATATCCTCGGGCCAGTAAAGGTTATGCCCTGTCCACTCATACTCCGGTTTTTATAAGTTTCTTTCGCGAGTAATGTTGTGGAAAGTGGGAAGAGAGCTAGCCATTGTGATGTCGCGGCGCTCGAGCGGGGGTCATAACCCAACATTGGCCGGACGCTGGCAGTATGCTTTGACATATCTCCAGATAGTTAGCGTTAATAGGTCTGCTAAATGATACCGCATAAGTGCTAACTCTACCCTGTTAAATCTAGTTAAGTTGGTTGACATTAGATTAAAAGGCCTAACAAATGCACTGATATGAAGCCTGGTGTTTCTGATTGAAGTGTTTTATAGGCTGCCTGTCACGCATTCTAGTCTTATCTTATCGTTTCTGTCTGGCAGCGAAACGGTCTTACCAGCGGATAACAAGACGCAGTTAGTTATCCACTCTGCTACCCTGTCTTTGATGGTTGACAACCCCTCCATCTATACGCGCCAGGCCGAGCGGGGTAGCCAAACACCCATCACTACAAGAAGTGAACAGTTGGAAAAAAGACCCGTATAAGAAAATGGGCCGAGAAAAAAAGGACATTTACTTGAACTATCACACGGGGTCTTTGATAACAGCTTTCTCCGCGGATCGTAATCGGGAGAAGATTAATTCAGTTTGTGAATAAATATTTGGGAGTATGCAATGATTTTCAGCTGTCAAGGATAATGTAACCCAGCTGAAAAGCTGAAACCAGCTGGACCTCCCACATTGTCTGAAGGGTCAATGTCGACTTCAAAAGGCACTCTCATAGGCCAGTCTATACGGTAAACCACAGGGAGCGAAATCATGGCGGTGTGGCTCGGGCCGTATCATAAATTGGCCCACAGAACTTTCTCGCAGCTCAGAATGGGCCCATATTCTCAGTCAAACCTCGTACCATGTTGTTCTACATCGACTTCTCTTTCCACAATCATCCTTCTGACTCTTTCCCAACCAAAAATATCCCGTATAGTTACTTCCTTCTCCGAACTCATGGTTAACAAAGAAGTCCACGAGAAACTCGCGGCCTTCGTCGCCGAGAGAGACTGGGCGCAGTTTCACACTCCAGAAAACCTCGCAAAGAGTGTCGCTATCGAAGCTGGCGAGCTCCTAGAGTGTTTCCAGTGGAGCGCCGAACCTGATTCAAAGCGTGTGCATGAAGAACTTGCCGACGTCCTGACTTATTGTCTGCTTCTCGCTGATAAGATTGGAGTTGATCCGGACAAGATCGTCTTGGACAAGCTCGAAGTCACCCGCAAGAAATATCCTGTCGATAAAGCACGAGGCAGCAGCAAGAAGTATGACCAACTTGACGATCGCAAAGCTTGATTTTGACCGGGATGCCATCTTGACGTGGAGAGCCTATGATGAGCGACATAGCAATTGGCCTGTTGTGTATGTGTTAGACGATGGTCATGATACTACCCGGACGAGATCGAATCAGCTTAGGGATATTTACGTGGGGGAGTCACTCAACGCAGTTGGCAGACTGCGACAGCACCTTGAGACGCCTGCGAAACAGCATCTGAAGAATATTCATGTCGTCTTCGACGAGAGGTTCAACAAGTCCGTCTGTCTCGATTTAGAATCATACCTCATCAAGATGCTGGCCGGTGACGGTGCCAATCGTGTCCTCAACCGCAATAATGGCATAACTGAGTCAAAATATTTCCAACGAGAGATGTATCGTGAGGGTTTCCGTAACATCTTCGAGCGCCTCCGGGCCCTTGGTATGTTCACACGTAGTGTTGATGAGATTGAAAACAGCGATTTGTTCAAGCTGTCACCGTTCAAGGCACTTACAGCCGATCAAGAAGCTTCAATAAATGAGATTGTCATGGGACTTCTCGCAGATCTCGAGAGGGGTGTTGACAGTACAATCGTGATCCAGGGCGATCCGGGGACAGGCAAGACTGTGGCGGCTATATACTTGATCAAACTGCTCGTCGACATCCAGTCTTTCACTACCCTCGAAGATCTGGATAGCGACGCGCGATTCGCTTCTTCCTTCACTGACGCCAATCGACGGTTGCTCCAAGGTCTCCGGATAGGTTTGGTCGTGCCACAGCAGTCGCTACGAACCTCTATCAAAGCAGTGTTTAAGAAAACACCCGGTCTCAACCCTTCCATGGTTTTGACACCCTTTGAAGTGGGACAAGACGATGGGATGTTCAGCTTGTTACTTGTAGATGAGACTCATCGGCTGAGCCAACGTGCTAATCAACCCTCGGGAGTCCTCAACGCCAAATTCACAAGTATCACGAGAGAGCTTTTTGGGGGCGACGACACTACCAAGACGCAACTAGACTGGATACGGTCCAAGAGTCAACATCAAATCTTCCTGCTGGACACAGCGCAAAGCGTGCGTCCTGCCGACCTACCTTCGGAGGTTCTATCAGACCTCGTAGCCGATGCACGAGCTTCAAGACGACATTTCCAACTCCAAACGCAGATGCGGGTAAGGGCTGGATCTGATTTTGTGTCTTACGTCCGCTGGATCCTCGACCCTCGCCCCCTTTCACTTCCGCGTGTGCGACGTGATTTTGGAGAATATGACTTCCGCATTTTCGATAGCGTTGAGCGTATGCGTGACGAGATCTTCCAGCGTGACGCAGAGGTCGGTCTTTCACGCATAGTAGCCGGCTATGCATGGGAGTGGCGATCAAAGAGAGAAAAGACAGCGTTTGACATCATAATCGGCGACACGCAGCTTCGTTGGAACAGCACACCCACAGACTGGATCTCGTCGCGCAACGCGCTAGGAGAGGTTGGCTCGATCCACACGGTGCAGGGGTACGACTTGAACTACGTTGGGGTTATCATCGGTCTGGACCTGCAATTTGACACGGTGCGGAAGAGGCTCTTCGTTGATCGTAACTCATATTACGATAAGAAGGGCAAAGAGAATAACCCCGCGCTCGGCAAGACGTACTCGGATGATGACTTACTGAGGTTTATTACGCAGATATATGCGGTGCTTATGACGCGCGGGATACGGGGGACATATGTGTATGCATGTGATCCTGGGTTACGTGAGTATCTTCATGGTCTTATTCCATTCCATTCGTAAGACTATGTGAATTTGCTATGACAACGACAACTGCATTGGGTCTGTACGTACGGGACGGTGTCACGAAAGAGAATTGGAGTTCCTTAGAAGACTAGAGTGATAGACCTGGTAAACTTCAACACTTTCATGAATCTCTTGGAATTTTGGATGGGTGAGGCAGAAACGTTTGCTGTAGATATGACTCGAGTCTGATTAATTGAGAATGTTTATTGTATTTATCTGTATCAGGCAGACTGGGAGTCAATAAGACTTGCAATACGGGGCTGCGAGGAAATGACCTCTGCCTTGTAAGTGAATAATTATGGAACAAGGCTTCACACATTCTGGCAAATATCCCTGTGTCTTAAACTGCTGAAGTAATCCCGTTCGTTGCCATTTCTATAGTCCTATCACGACGTCAGACATGATGGATATGTGAAAGCAAGTATAGATAGAAGTGCTGCTAGATTAAATCAGCATCAGAGAGTCTTGAATGGCTCAATTTCATCTTTAATTTACTCTTTGAACCTTCAGAGTCAGTCTGGTTGCATCGGCATCGAAGACCTGCTCAGATGTTGCGAAGATAGAACAATACCCATGGATCAAAAAGGCTGTCGTCTTGAATCGGATTGAGTATTTTGGGAAGCCAAACTGCCCTCCATTCTGCATAAAGCTCTTCATTGAAGTTCTCTTCATTGATACCGCATCGAGTCGCTTTGGCGTACTCCCAGTACGACGGTAACCATCCAGCCTGGCCAAAGTCGATGATCGCAATAACCTTTGGGTTAGGTCCGTGTGAAACGATGATATTAGGTGGACAGAGGTCGCCGTGAGTAAAACATACGGGGACGTCCTTCTCGATGCCGATTCCGCAGGCAGCGTGGAATTCGCTTACAGCGTTAGCCCCCACATACGGACCAAGACGTCCCGGCTTCTGAGCAACGTAATAATCGTTAAGCGGAAGCTTGCCCTCACCCCCTGAGATTTGAGTTAGTCTTGAAAAAACCCTTCGACATGATCCATTATACTCACCAACATATGCCTCTGGCTGAGACAAACTTCTCCAGCAATTAGTCATTGATCGTAGCTCTGCGCAAACAGCCTCACGCTCAGAAACATTCATCTCTTTGAACCTACTCTGGAGCGTATCGCCGTCGATAAGATCTATGTAGAGGAAACCTTGTCCACCGTCTTCTGCCCAAGCGAAAACCTCCGGAACAGGGACAAGCCCCTTCAATCGCTCCTGCACTAGAAGTTGGCCTTCGAGCTCCGCGGCAGTAACCACTGTGCCGTATTTGACCACCAGACCCATCCAGGGGATGATCAAAGGGGTTGGCCAATCCTTATCTTTGGCGCGATAGTTGATCTTACTTCTGCGGGCGAGGGTAGCTCAGGTGCTCGGGCATCGCGGTAGAAGCTAGACTGAGAAAGTGTTCTGAAGATCGGCGCCGCTACATGCGGCATACTTGAGCTGGAAATATTGCCCGGCTCCATGGGTGGTAAGAGAATTCCGGTTAGATCAGGATGAGGGTTTCTTTATCCTGGTGAAGAGAGGGGATGTTTTTGTGATGTCGTTGAAGGGCGCTTAGTTCATGCTGTTAGTTGGCTGATATATTATACAGTGGGACAGTGTGATTGATTAAGTAACCTCCGCGAAGCTCAAAGTCGTAAATACTACCTAGAACTAACAGCCGGTCACGTAATGACTTGTTGGCCCGAACCGACAATTGCAGGCAAGTGCGGAGGCACAAGTCGTGTAATCACAGTTCCCTACATATATTTCAGTGTGAATGAAACCAACCCTCCCTTTAGCATGACTGTACACAGGTTCTACTACTTACATTAAAATCCTTGATGCATAAATAATGTCACTAGCAAGACTGTGATAGCATAATAGGGAAGACGGAGCGCTGGTAATCATTCCTGCTAGGATGTTGCCCGTCCATGTTATTCCGCCAAGCTGTTCTTCTGTTGGTTCATGATACAAGTAATGCATTTGACCCACTTCTCTCAGGTATTAGCACAGAACCTGTGCGTAAAGAACCAACAACCCAATAATGTTGCGATTACATATATACTTAACAGTCATTATTCCCCATTAAGCCTCTTCAGCGCGTATTATATTCAGAATTTACGTGACTCTATGGTTGGCAGGTGTCCAAAACTGTAAAGCCTTCGTCTCAAGCAACGCTAATCTGACTTTGGCAACTAGACAGCATTGTGTCTTTTCACAGGTCTCCTGCTTACTCTTCATATCCTTTCGTCAGTCCTTGCACCTTCTTTTGGCTATACGAGCAGGTACTGCTCTGGCTTCGAGATGCCGCCTGTGCCGACCCCAGGTAATGGTTCTGCGCCTCCACGACAGGTACCACCTCCTGCAGTCCCTAACAATGGGTCTCCTGGCGCGTTTCTGCTCTGTCTTCTCATATACAGCGCAGGCAGTTTCAACAACCACTGGAGCTATTTCATCCGATCAAACCGCGAAGCTGATATGGGTACCGTGATTCACGCTGTTGGCGATGTAAACAGTGGCTTTCAATTCAAGTGAAAAGAAAGCATTACTTTAGCATAACTCCAACTCGTCCTTTAAACATGATTCTACTGTAGTGGATAGATGGAAAATTTATAAATGACGATATGTTTGACGGATAAGCGGATGAGGATAAGCCTGTCTGTGACTTCGAAAGAAGTGTTTATAAGGTCAAGCCACCAAAAAAGTCACTAAACCCTGCTAAATCCGTAAGTTAAATCAGACATCCCAGGTATATATCATACATTTTAAATAAGTACACGACTAACATAAGCGTC
Organism: Fusarium aywerte; assembly: GCA_013186375.1. NCBI lineage: Eukaryota > Fungi > Ascomycota > Sordariomycetes > Hypocreales > Nectriaceae > Fusarium > Fusarium aywerte. The sequence goes on along the minus strand of JABCQV010000126.1, from coordinate 138,212 downwards.
TACAGGACGCCCCTAAAACAAACGTTCACAGGAATTGCCAGACTTGGATCATGGAGTCGGCCGACCAATGAGTTTCAGATGGTCTCCTACATTCTGACATCGCTGCCTATCTTAAAAGTATCAAGCAGTAGAACAGCTGATTTGCTTCACTTAGCCGGAGCTCATATATGTATGCCCAGAAGGTAAAGGTATTGTCTTGTAAGGGTGTGAAGAATATAGAGTTAACTTCCGGATACGTTTCCATGTTCAGCGAGTTACAGATAAATATAGACTCTTGGCTGTTCCACCGAATCGTTTCACCATGAGAGAACACTAGACCATCTCCTGGAGTGTTTGTGCACTCTAGCCGTGCTCAGACTTGGGACCGTGCCAACATCAGGCTGTCCAGGTTCGATATCATCCAAACGGCTCGACTGAGAGGCCACGACAAGAATGGAGCAGTCATCGAGATACAGCTTGTCCGTAATATCTTCCTCAACCGCCATTTGTCTTTTGACAGGCCACATGCCTGTAGCGCAGCGGAAAACAATGTCATGTTCAGTCAGAGTAATATAAGACCGCCTTCTGAAAATACTTCGTCCTCCCCATATTAACCACTAGGTACATTTATCCAAAGTCAGTAAGATTGAGAAATAAAAATGCCAATATCAGATTTTGTTAAATTTAAGTAACAGGATACTCGTTACTGCTGAGCATATACGCCCCTTCTTAAATAGTCTTGGACTTCATGGAGTGGCATATACCCAAACAAATTCACAAACTTCCTCAAGCATTGAGTCCTTCGTAGAAGGTGTCCGGGCTTGGAACTGATGCCAACACGAGCAGCCTGGTGATCTAGCTTATCCTTGCCGAGGACCAGAAGTGGTCCCTCGCACGTCAACATACTAGCAACGAAGTTGAGCGCAATATCCTCGCAGTTGAAGGTCTTGTCAACAAACTCGCGTACGCCAGTCATGATCTCATCCTTCGAGTGGTAGTACTCCAAGTACGAGATATGTGTGAAAGCCAGACCCGTCAATACCATACTGTACCCGTCCTGACCCTTACAGTTAAAGTTGTACACTGGAGTCTCGGTCACCTCGTTCATGGTCCAGCAGCGCCCAAAGGCTCCTGTAAGACGATGCATGCCCGCCCGTCGCCATTGCTGGAAGACGTACTCAAGATCACCCGTTGTGTTGTAGTTCCAATCATCGTCTGAGAGAAGGATTCCCTGAGTCCTGTATCTAGGGTCAGGGAGGAACTTCTGGTTCAGGCTATTCTTTTCGGATTTGCGGTAGCGAACGAGAACGCCGTGTTCACTCATAAAGTCGGCCGGGGGGTCGATATTTACTTCGTTCCAGACAATGACGATTTCGTAGAGCGATGGTACTTTATTCTCGATAAGATGCTCGAGGGTCTTATTCAGTTGAACGGGTCGCTGGTACGTTTGAATAGCAATCCTGGGTCATGTTAGCGCGCGTCCTTGAAAGCCAGGTAACCGCCTAGTGGCATACGTGAACATGTCCTCGATTAGGTCGCTGGTTTTATTGACAATGTCATTCCAGATAGTCATGTTGGCAACCTCATCGCGCTTTCCACATCTAATTTCGTCTTCTTGATATGTGGAAAGATTGCGGATCTCAGCGAATTGGGGTAGTTGAACATTCTCTTCCTTCTTTAATTCTTGGTGGTCGGACCCGTATATTGACGCAAAAATTATGCAAATAATGAAACCCACAATCGAAATGATGAGGATTGTCCACTTCTTTCTGGACCTACGAGCTGCGTAGGTAGGGTAAGGTGAGGCTTCGGAAAATGTCTCGACGGGCATCGGTTTCAACTCGTCCTCGCTACTTGAACGAGACGTTAGACTCGAGCCATCTTCGCTGCACGTTCTAGACATTCTGTGGTATTGTAAAAGAGTGACGCCAATTCAAGACTTGGGCATCTGGCCTAGGTTGATAAGAGGAATAGGGTGGTGAGCCAGGAAAGAGTGAGGGGCCATGAATCGAATGAATGGGGAAAGGGAAGAACAGCAGATGCCTTCATTGAAATATTTGCCTCTTGTAAGGTCTTTGTGTATTTTAATTTGCTCATTGTGGTTGATATTGGCAATACAAATACGGCTCAGAGAAAGGGGATAGACTTCGTAGTTCCTTCACTCCGTCCGGAGCCTCGGGACACAACCCCTTTTTTCCCAGCGGGGTTACAATCCACAGACACTCGGGCAATCCGAACTGTTTCCTTGTTGGTTGTTCTAGTGGAATTTACTGAAATCTCAGCTCCTCCGTTACAGCGAAACTAACGGCAGACACTCGCGCAAAAAGGAACTAATAAACACCCACAGTGGGCAAGACAAACGTCGCAGCTTAAGGCCTACTACAGTATAGTCAGGGGATATTTGCAGCTGAACACGTTAAATTTTCTTTATTAGTCCTGTTTTGCATTGTCTAGAATACTCCACATACGTCTAGTGAGTAGGCTATTAACTGACAATGGCGCGACTAATAAAGACGCTATTGACAAAGTACGCTATATTACAGACTACTCGAAGACTATTGCTTAAATTTATGAAGAACGCGACGGCGTTACGCGCTTGCTCCTCTTAATCAGCTCTTAGATCAATGGTCTGTTTGCCGGTTTAGCGCTAGTAAAGAAGCTTTCCTGGCCTGTGGTAGCTGAAACCTGGACTAAATGCAGCCCTCTGAGTTTTCTGCAAAAACAATTAACAATGTGGCAGTTTTTTTTCACTAAAAACGCCAGTAATCAAGCTGAAGATTTGTTAGTAATTCCGCCAACGCTATTGAATCTCATGAGTCAATGCTGGTGGATGGAGGTAGCATGAGGTGATGCCTTACTTCGCTTCTATCCTCTTGCAGTTAAGCCTTCTCTTAACCGAGCATTCCAGATTTCGGGAGATGACCCATGGCCCAGATGCATCTAACTAGGAGCTCATACAGGGTCAAAAGCACGATAGTGCTTGCTTGGTCCTTAGCTATGTCTGTCTCTCCCCTGACTTCTTTAGGTACATGCTTTGCCGATTCTACTACAAGTAATAAATATCCGAGGCTAAGAAAGCTTCAGGGTATCAGAGTACCCCAAAGGTTTGAAGTTACAGTCCCCATTTAGCTATAACATTCTTTATCTAGTCAGACTCTTCTAACAAGCTTATTTCTGCCTTGTATTCAAACTCTTTTCTTCTATACTTTTTATCCTTCACTGTTATCTTTTCCCTTTGTCCTCTATCACATTTATTGCTCGAATACAATTTCTAATGGCAGTCTATACGCAATTACCTTTATCGTCCCCGGACCTCAAACAACGCGATAAGCCGTCTTCACTTAAAGTTGGGCTATACATGGTGTGAGAAACTCCAGTTATACTCAAAGGCTACTGACTTACTGGTTCCACTAGCGCATGGATTGTTTCATCAAATATCACAATTCTGTTTAACAAATGGCTGCTTGATACAGCTGGGTTCAGTATGTTTGCGCATCTATTAAATCTGGGACATTTGAGGCTAACAATACTTCAGAATACCGTAACGTGACCCAAACCTTCTGGCACCGACAGCGTAATATGCTAACAATAGTTCTTGACAGCCATCTTACTCGTATCATGGCATCTCGTTTTTGCCACTTTCGTGACACAGATCCTCGCCCATACGACAAGTTACCTCGATAGCCGACATGAACTTCCGAACAGTTGGGACTTTTACCTCACCACGGTCCTGCCCATCGGGATAGTCTCGTCGGGATCACTGGTTGCTTCCAATTTTGTCTACCTGTACTTGTCGGTGGCTGTCATACAGATGCTGAAGGCGGCTTCGCCTGTCTCAGTCATGCTTGTCTCGTGGTTATTCGGTGTCGTTGACCCAACTGTCGGAAAGATTGTCAATATTCTTGTTATTGCCATGGGTGTCGCTGTCGCAAGCGCCGGCACGATTGAGTTCTCCCTGATCGGGTTCTTTTTCCAAATGGGTGGACTTGCATTCGAGGCTATGAGAGTTGTTATGACCCAAGTCATGCTTAACGGCGAGGGCTTGAAGATGGACGCTATGGTCGGTCTCTACTACTACGCCCCTGTCGTCGCTGCCTTGAACCTGCTCGTGGCGTGTATTATCGAGATCCCACACTTTGATATGGCCGACTTGAATCGAGTTGGACTTCCCATGCTGTTCTTGAATGCAGCTGTTGCTTTCACACTCAACTTTACCAGCATGGTTCTTGTAAGAACAAATCCTTCACTAACAGGTCTAGTACTGACTGTATATAGATTGGCAAAACATCCGGTCTTGTCATGTCTCTATCGGGAATTTTCAAGAATATTCTCCTTGTCATCTGCTCGATTTTGATCTGGCATGTGACAATCACGCCCATACAGCTCCTCGGATATAGTATCACTCTCTCTGCGCTTGTCTACTACTCGCTTGGGCAGGAGAAGTTGTTGGAGGCCTACTTTTCTACCCGAAACTGGGCGTTAGGTCTAGCGAGGGAGGTAGTCTCTAAGAATGACAGCGCTAGAAACTCCCGAAACAGCTTGTGGATTTTCTTGGGGACCATGGTGATCTGTGTGACTGGTATCACTCTTGGCATCGGTTACTGGACGGGAATCTATAGATCCTTAGCAGAGATTCTATTTTAGAAGACGTCACCCATTAATTGAATTCAAGGAGAAAACAACCCTCTCCATAGATCATTGATCAAGGTTTAATTGACAGCTCAGACGTTATATCAAAACTAATCAAGACGCGGATGATTGTGGCAAAATTAAAAGGCACAATATCCAAGATCCAAGGAAATGGCTACGATAAATGCATCAGCCAAGCTTTCGACTCGTTGAATAGTGTTATCTGTATCCGAAGACATCGATGAGAGTTAGTTCCATTCGTGCTCAGACAGCAGGATTGCAAATCACTTGTGACGGTAGTATCTTCCGCGTCATTAGTGGTGTTGCAGATCCTGTATTCTTCATCGGCAAAGTATTATTCGGCAACATTTCAAGCGTCAATAGCGGACGTTCCGTAGAACGTTTCTAGAACCCACTGACTGGTACATGTCTCTGTAGCGACCACATACGTTTTGTCATAGTTGCTTCGTGCGACCAAATCCTCGTCTCTTATTTATCACTCGACGTAATAACTAACTGCCCTCTTCATAATCTCCACAAGCTCATCGGCTTGCTTCCACAGATCATTGTGATCACTGCTCGCCGGCATCTCAATAATCTCGAGCTTCGGATTGCTTGTCAAATGCTCTTTCATCATCTCGGTCTGCGAATACGGCACCAAACTATCCTCTTTACTTTGCGCAATCACTACAGCCTTTCCTTCGGGCCACTCTGTCGTCCAATCTGAGACTACTGTGGGGCAGACGGCTTTCCATACATCCTTGGCGTCTCCAAAGGCATTTTCTGTAAACTCGACATAAAGAGATTGGAGATTTTTGTGAGACTCCGGTGGGTTGTCGATGAAAGCAGTTAGATCATAAAGCCCGTTCAATGGGGCAATGACCCGAGGCTTCTCCACCTTTGGCATCGAAGCCCCATTCGTAGCCCAGCGATCTGAGTTCATTACTGTCTGGAAGGTCAATGTCGCACCGCAACTGTGGCCCGACAGAACATAGTCATGAGCGATCCCGATATCTTTCTGAAGATATTCTATAGCCCTCAAAACCGAAACAATGTGATCAGGGTGTTTGGCAGTTCTTGCGATGTCAACAGGCTCTGAAGGATCTTTGGGCGGGGAAGGATGCGTGGGGTGGTTCGGGTGGCTTGAAAGTGGATAGTTGATGGAAGCAATCCCTTCGATGGGGGTGTTTGAATCGCCCAAGAGCTTGAGTGCTGTAGCTTCGAAAGACGATGAGTCGACGAGAGGATCACGCCATGCACCGCCGTGGATATATACTATCCAAGGGCCTTCACCACTAGGGGTATAATCGACTGTTGGGGTGGAAGATCCATCAGTGGTTTTAGGTATCCAAACATCCAGAGTGTGAAGATATGTGGCGTTTGCAATATAGGGAGCCCGATGCTTATACCAGGTAGCATCAGAGCTGACCCAAGGAATGGAGGACCATAGGTATGCCATGATAGCACAGATAGAATAATAAAGATAATACAATAGGATTAAGATGAATCTTGAGTTATATCTATAATAGAATAGGGTACTCTGCGCATTTATTTATGGTTTGGTGCCTTACTCCAATACTGCCTATCGGACAACGGACTATCGGGTGGTGACGCGGGGTTTTGAGATCCGGCGGTTAAGTTCTCGAGCCGTCGATCAAGACAATTACTACAAGTACTGACATATCTTATAGCACTAGTTTCATAATTCTTAAAGCATAAATAAGTATAAATATTTAAACGATAAAATGATCTCATGACTCTATTAAGTACAATTTCTTAGTTGAAAATTATTATAAAAAGAAAATCGCTCTCGCCGTCTGTAATTGAGGAGTGCAGGGTACCACAGCTCCTCGACTTGCCAAGATCTTGAGTGCCATTAGCCGATGCTTTCCCGTTATCAATCATGAATCAGTAGTTGACGCGGATAGTACCGCCACCCATGCTAGCAGATAAGAGCTACCGGTTAATCTAAGGCCAGTAACAGTAAGGTAATATAACAGCATAAAATCGCAGGTGTCGGCCCGCGACCGGTGCATCTCCCGACTATGACCAATCGTAGCTTTCGCAACTCAGAACTCGAACAGGCCAGAAAGCCTAACCACAAGCATCGACATTCACTGTTAAGATTCTGTAGATGATTTATCGCAAGTCGGCTAAAACTCAGACCAATTAATCTGTGCACGACGCTACATTCACAAGAAGCCATTACACATTGCCCATCATGTTGTCCTTCCTGCGATCGGCGCAACCGCCGCGAACAAACAACACAGCCAACAACCCCATCACATACGACTCAGGCCGTTCATCTGTCACTTTCGCCAAACCAAACTCAGACTATATTATGACCCATCGCATTCCTCCAACTACAAAGGAACACGGAACCTCTATTGTGGCCCCGCCTTTTCACTACCATATCTACCAAGACGAATTCTTTCGCATTCAATCTGGCAAAGGCAATTTCTATCGCGGAATCGCCAATGACCCCTTCGCTGTTCTTTCTGACGAACCCGGTGGCCAGCGCACAGCATCCATCAAAGCAGGCCGATATCATCGCTTTGAAAATGCTTCCGAGACAGAGGACTTGGTAGTTGACATTCACTTGGCGCCCGAGTCTTACGAGAACGAGCAGCGCTTCTTTCGAAATTTCTTTGGATATCTGGATGATTGCAGAGAAGCGGGCAAGCCACCGAGCTTTTTCCAACTGATGGTGTTCCTTCATGATGGGGACACGCCACTCGCAGTGCCGCTGCCTTCTGAGTGGCTTGGGAAGGTTGCCAGTCGACTGCTTCTTTGGATAGCGGCATATTGGGGACGATATGCCTTGGGTTATAAGACGACATACCCTGAGTATTACGAGGAGTCCAAGATGAGATAGGCCATGTTGAAAGTCAGTATTTTAGCTATGTAGGGGGTAACTACTCGATAAGTCCTATACGTTTAATGGCTTTGTCGAAATACGTTCTCTCAAACTCGTGACAAGCAGGATTGGAGAGAAAAGTCCCGTAGTGCGGAGGGAGGAGCAGAGACCAAACATATAGCCCTGTACTTTGAATGTGGACTGGGAAGCCTGTAACTGTATATGATCCCGTCTAGCTATGACCCATGAAAGGACCAGTGCAAATTGGCTGAGGCACGTAACAGGCTCGAGTCCTTGCTTTCTGTCGGAGACACGACAGCCTGCAGCTGTACTTTTATGATAAATCCACGCTCACAAATATTTTCATCTCACATCAATTCTCGCAGATAATAATCTTTGACGTATGCCTCCTAGCACAGCGTTGCACCTGAATACGAAGTCCAGAATCCTTGTTAATGATATTGTCAATTTGCGCCATTCACTACCTTTTATATATCCCGCAGCTCGCACTTCATCCAGACCTTACTAGATGGTCGCCCTGCTCCCACACGGTCAAAAGTTAGAGGAGGAAGTGGCTTGTCAGTAGTATTTCCCTGATTATCACATAAAGTGAATCTATAGGATGCCAAGAACATAACAGTCGGCACTACAATGTTAAGTCTTGCGAACTGTAATTGGTTAGCAATTCGATCAGTGTTTACTAGGAGGTTATCCATCTTTACCCTTTCGGCGGCTGCATAATGAGGAATCGTTAGCAGATATTCGATCTTTATGTCTTGGCTTGATGGCACCTACGACAAGGGTGATTTCCCGACCCCCATCCGAGGAATGAATGAGGCACCTCAGCCCCTTCAGCTCTAGTGTTATTATGTCGGCTGGGATCCCACTCATGAGGATCTTCGTATATGCTTGGATCCATATGGACATCTTGCGCAGCATATACCTGCAACAACACTCAAATTAGCAAAATAAATAGCCAACACAGGGACTATACCATGTATGACTGACTGCGAGGGCCTTTGGAGGGATGAAGGTTCCTGTGTCACCAACTGGAACCTTCTTGCCACCGATGTTTCTCCGGACAATAGTTCCTGACATGGTGAATCTCATCGTTTCTTTCAAAGCTAGCTCAAGTAGAGGAAACTCCTTTTCCCAGTCCTGAAGGGTGAGCCGTCGCGAGATCTCCACAATGCTTTCTTCCGGCTGCATTCGATGCCGATTGATGGCTGTATCAGCCTCCTTTTGTAGCTTCTCGAGCCAGATAGGATGCGTTGCCATAAAGCACAAATTCCAAGCCGCGTTGATACTTGTGTTGAAAACTCCAGCTAGGATCGCGCCGATGACAGCCTAATCGTTCAGATATAAGATATGTAATTGTGCGGTTTTGGGGAATCTAGGGACATACCAAAGTGATGATCGGGTCGCTGATTCTTTGCTCCATCATTAACTGCATTGCATCTTGCTCACGTCTTCCAGTTCTGCGTCGATCCGATATAAAACCTTGGATAAGCCAGTGTAACCTCGAATAGCCCCAAAGACGCCTGAGCTTGGAAGGTGTTGGGAGTAAAGGGAACCAGACATCGAAAAGAGGACTCTCGTCAAGCGGTTTATAGACCTCTCGAGTTTTTAGAACCAGGTTCAAGTCATCGGCAATGTCGTGTGTTCCAGTCATTCGATGTGTTAGGCGATAGATAAGTATACCCATAGTTTCCACTGGGTCAATGATCTTGGAACGACCGATACCTTGCATGCACTCGTCTGTATCGTCAACAAGATGATGCAAGTTCAGTGTCATTTGATCATCTTGCGTGCACTTCTTGTAGACAAGCATAGCTGTACGAGAAGCACTATTAGTAAGCCCATCGACGTTCAAGAAGCTTCCAAAAAGCACAAGAAATCTGAACGTTGTTAGGCTGGAAGACCCTCCCCAGAAAGAACTCGATCAAGTAGACCTACCCAGCAAGAGAGTCCAGACCTCTGGAAGTCAAGTAAGTTGAGCGCGCTGTGTCTCCAGAGATCGCTACCACATGTGTTGATCCATACCAAAAGCTGAACTGGCCTTTCTGAGTCTGTTCTTTCCCATGGCGAAGGTATTCTGCCCTAGACCTCCAGAACGTCGGTGATTTGAAGCTGAACGATCTTTCAATGAATGTTGGTGCATCGCCTGGTGGATTGAAGCGATAGAGCAAAGGTCTCGCAGCCATCAAGATAAGGACAGTTAATAGTGGGAGTATCAAGTTACTGGAGTCATTCTGTACCGCCGCTAGGCTGTTTAAAACGACAGCCATACTTGGCGAGTCCAAAATTAAAAATTATATGCAGATCTATTGATTTGGAGGAAAAATAAAGAAATTGTAAGAAGAAAAGAACTGGAAAGACAGATAGACATCCAGAGGAGTAATACGTTAAAGGTGCGGAGAGGAGGTAGATTGATTGAGGGGTAGGAAGAATTAGTAAATCTGAGACAGGTTGAGTAGCATCAGCACTTGTCTCTGAGCGGCAGATACGGAAAAGCCCTTCCGTATGCAGGCCTATGAGATCTTTAGGCATAGATACGGAGCGTATCCTGCTGCATAAGATAGTAGCCCTATTGATTGGGTGATAACTTTGAGACCTGAAGTTACATTGAGCAAAAGTAAGCACTTAATTGGCGCGTTTATGTAAAAGTCTTACTGGTTGCAGAATTGTAGCGATAATCAGCCTTACCATTTTCCACTCAAACAAAAATCAAGGAACCAGTATGTAGTATCATTGCATAGGCCTAGAAACCATTGATCTAAGCATTGGCAAGCACGGGATATAAGTGGACAAGCTTGTGACCTTCGAACTTGATACCATTTGTATCTGCCCAGTATGTACAAGGTCATGGTGCATGCTTTGCGTATTTATACGCACACAGGGTTCATGAGCGAGGACTACAGAATATTTGCTACGGCGTAAGGAAAAGCGAAACAGAAAGACTTACCACCATTGATCATAGACCAGTTGTTATGCGCAATCCAAACGCCCTCTGCATCCCGTGTTCAAGCTGATGCACCGATCGTCAAGGCAAGAGCAGTCGCTGCAACGGTAAGACAGTGCATATTGTAGATGAGATAATTGGGACGGGTAGAAGAAACTGCACAGAGTCTTAGCAATGCGTCTGGATAGACTCTCACAGATCTGAATATTAGAGGAATTTAATGACGGTGTATATATACTATAATGCCACAGCCCGGATAAGGTTATCCTCGGTCAGGGCACAGACCACTATGTAAGCTTACTGATGTACAGAGTAAGCTTACTGCAATTTGTTTATCTACGTCAAGCGAGATGAGACTGTTCCTAATTAAAGGAAATTGTATTAAGCAGACACGCCCTTATCAGGGGCATTGCGAACTATGTTAGTGAACTGGCACCTAGATAACATTGAAATGTCTGATAGTTTTGCAAGTTTAAGCTTGACTATCTCAGCAACAATAGATCGGTCTGTCAGTCAACAATGCATTGAGCGATATCCCCCTAGTAAACACTGTAAGCTTCGCGGGGGCCTAACCCTTTCGGACCATAGACAAAATTGAAAAAGAGCTGAAGTAGCTAAGCGAATACAACGATGATAGCGACTGGCCTCAAGCTTCCCTGGTCCGAAGCAGTTAATCACTACTCTGAAAAGCTGCTCTAAAGGACATTGGAGTGCCATTGGGTATTACGTGACTGGGGGGATAGGTTTGAGACATGTCCGATGTTAAGCTGCGAGAGGAACTGAGTTAACTGTATGTCAATAGAGCTTACCACTGCCTTGCTCTTCTGAATATCAATGTAGAACGCGTTCTTGTCGTTACTAACTACACTAGTATTGTGTTATATAAGAAAAATAGCATACCAAACGCAGGACCAAGGATACCTGTCAAGATGCCACCTATCCTAGTGGTTTCCCTATGGCTAAAAGAACATAGCCGCGATAGGTATATATTGAGTCAATATCCAACTACAATGTTGCAATGACTTATGTAGCACATCAGATTGCTAAGGTTGTTCAACTAACATGGCTCTGTAGTATCACGGACGGGAATTTTACATTGAATCGTTTGTGGCAATATGTCTTGTTAACAGCTGGATATAGTCTGTTGCACTGCTGTTGAGAAATTGGCTAATGTAGCTGCATAAAGTCTATTGAAGAAGATTTCACTTAGATAAGGTTAGGAATACAGCCCGATGATGGAATTCTAGTGGTAACTGCACCTTGAAGGGCAAATAACCCTTGTAATAACTGAATAGATATAGCAGTTATCTTATGGTAATGTGACGGAATGTTCATAATCCATTGGCTAAGGATCAGCGTGGCTATGTCAAATAGGCGTATAGCAGTGGGGCCTTCTAATATTTAAAGGCTGGTTGTAGTTCATTACAGCTGATTATTCTATATTATATAGCCAGAAACCCAGAACTACACCGACTTCTCAAGTCATAGCGTTGCAATTGTGGGGTTGATATTGCAGAAGGATCGCTCCTTCAATCCTTAATGATATCATATGTCTTAATTTTACCTTGTTGACACATACGCTAGTTAGCGTTCAATCACTCTAAGGATTTCGTCGATCTTCTTTACGCTGCCTAGGAATAAGTATAAAGAGGAACTGATTGTACGCTATTGAAGTCAGACATATCTAGTACTCAAAGCATCTTATTCCTTTTTCATACCAGCAAGCACATTACCTACAATCATGAAATTTCTCGCCACCTTCATCTTTGCCCTTTCGACACTGGGTCTAGCATCTGCTACCAAGTGCTGTGCCGACAAGAGTGTATGTATCCCTTACGAGAATACTCACCACAGTCTTCGTGTTACTGACACATTGTGGGCAGTGCTCCGGTGAATGTGTCCCCATTGCCGGCCAAGAGGGTGAGCTCATCTCTTGCCCTTTGAGGAAGCCTCAGCCATGCGAGGGAGACCCATAAACGCCGAGATATTAGCATAGCAAGGTCAAGGAGGAGGCTTGAACGATTCATTCAACAACTTTGGCTGCTGGCAACAAGCCTTTGAATCCGCATCAAAGCCACGGTCACTATACACCGACGATATATGAGGGGTCCAAACAATGAAGATTTCAGTCCTTCTATCCTATACAGTACACAGAGAAATATAATATACGCCCTATCGTATAAGTCTTGGAGGCCTTGGAATCCTTTATTTCCCTTTGTTACATTAATTACTATCCCTTTTATCCCACGAGGAGGGACATGCCGTCCACTGGACACACGAAGAAGTTGTGTGGCGTATGTATTGAATGATTTCATGGGTATGCTTGGTCTCTAGCGCTATAACTAGTTATGGTTAGTTGTGTACCTAGGTGCCCAGAGAATAAAAGTGAAGATGCACCATTTGGAGTTCAAAGCTATCGAATCCTTTGACAATGATTTCACCCTTCATGCCAAGCGTGGCTACGTTCACATCACCGCCGAACCCTTCGCCTTACCTTCCTCCTCTCCGGATGACGTCTCGACTATCGAAATGAGCCGTGTTCTTGATAATTGCATAGCTTACTTTCCGGGGACATATTTCAACCCAAATCGAGCCGGGGTCGTAAGAGCTTGCAGCTTTAAGTGCAAAGACTCAGCAGCATATCTTCAACTACCTTTTCAGTACTGTATGGGGAATTCTATCCACGACCCTTCCTCAATCCAGGACTAGAAAGTCTAAAACGTGTAATGTTACTCGGGGACGAGGATACATGCTAGTCCAGCTTGGTGAGTAGAATCTGATGGATGCTTCCAAGACTCAGATGAAAGTTTATGCAGTGTACGATTTTGGGGAATGACTAGAAAATGTAATTTGGCAAGAAAGAACAGAAGAAGCAAAAAAGCATACGCGGGAGAGAGAAAGAATTGCGCGGCTTATAAATTAACAAGTACTTGTTTCTTGTTTCTTCTGCAACCCCAGGTAGTTATCTTGATTCTATTTCTCCGCCTGACATTTTTGTTAAGAAGTCCTTGACCATGCGTTCAAGGCGAGCATGAAAGACTTTCTCAACCAGTATTAGGAAAAGGGGAGCTGGTCTTTCTTATAATAGTCAGGCTGGCAATGAATGCGTCATTTTGTTGTATTTTCTATAGAGCGGCAATGGTAGGAACTTGATTGACAAACTGCTGCTCTTTATACTTTGGCATATTCATATATCGTGAGGTTGTACGCACAGAAGTCGGCCGAGAACAAGTAGTGACGAAAACAGAACAGAGAGTCGCGACCCGTTTGCAATCGTTTGTTCACTGTTGAATTCCGAATATGCCTTCTCTCCTAACCTTTATGCTGTTGTTTGCCAGTTAGCAAAGAGTCGCGCGGCCAACTCCTTCAACTGTAGTTTGTCTTACCCAAATTACAGTGGGGGCCGAGACGAACTCGAATAGGGAACCCCTCTTGTTGCTTATACTAGTACATGCCGTCATCGAGGCTGCTGCCCTGCTGCGTCTTTTGAGGACCATGAGAGATACTTGATATATGCGTTGTTATTATTGAGTTCATCATCGTAAGCCTACTTGTTCCTATAATTCGCCCTTGCCATCTCTGAAAACCTCATCATACCATGGCGACTTGGCCTCCTCCTCGTTCGTCTTTGATCGACATACATCTGTAAACTCATGCTTCTCAAATGTAGCCTGTCCGTTCTCTCCAATAACAAACGTCTGAGGCTTCTTCTGTGCCTTCTTCGACCTCGATTCCCAGTAAATCAGCCTCTCCCCCATCACTTGAATCTCAAGCAGCGACTCATTCTTGGGCTCCTTGAGTTGTGTCTCTACAAGTTCGCGAAGGTAAGGAAAGTACCAGATACGATCCCACCAAAGATATCGACGCTTCTTGGCTCCATCCTTGTGAGCGTTGTGGTGTACTACCACAGGAATGGCTTTGGAGAAGAAGTCAGCGTAAAGAGGCATCTCGCCCCAGTCTTCGACGATGTCAAGGCTGTGGGTGGAGATGTCGCTCAGGGGGTTCTTGGACTTTTGGATATCGTCTGGAACACCCTGGAGTCGTGGTTCAATCTTGAGAGATTTGGACTTTTCAGCAATGGTCGCTTTGTCGTTCAAGGAGATGATTTCACCGTCTTGTTCTTCAAACACAGTAGGAATGAAAAGCTGTTGAGTGTAGTCCAACCCGACATGGTACTCAAACTCCTTGTGCAGGAACTCAAAATCCTTATCCTCGGCGACGACAGGGTGAGAACGCAATGATCGCCTCCAAAGTTCCTGCTCAGCAAAAATCTCACCAAAGACACCCTGATCACTGTACAGGTTCTTGCCGTTGATAAGGCCCCTCTGCATGCGCTCGTGGACACGACGGAAATATCGCCGCATATCGCCCACTGGACCCATCATGCTACCGCTGTTGAGGTACTTTGGTCGTCTATCGTGGGCATCTTTCGGGTTTCTTTCCGTGTTGGGACCGTAGAGATCTTTGCGGACGGGACTTTCTGGGAGCTCGTCGCAGTGGAGAACAGACCCTGATGATGTCGGTGGGAAACATTTCTTTTGTGCAGAAATAATGATGGTTTGTTCAACTGGAACTTGGTCACGTCCTTTCCATTGAGCTGCAAGACGACGATTCGCTTGGGTGTTTGCTTCGTGGTAGCGTTTGAGTAAAACATCTGGGGGGAGCTGGAACCAAACGTCGTAAGAATCAACCAAGACAACGATATCATTCTCGTCTAGTCTGTTTTCTTCGGGGGTGTCGGACTGTGTGACACTGTCGAGATACTCAAGAGTGCCAGTAATCTTGGACAAATGAGAACCGCCCTTCCATCCCTTGGAGGGGTCGTAGGTTTTGCCCCAGTTGACAATAACAGGGCTTGGGTATCCCAAAGCTAATGAGCTGGTAATGACTTTGCACAGGTCATGGTCAGGGTTGTTGGCGGGAAGGACGATGGCAAGTCGTCGATCCTTGGCGACGAGATGGTTAATGACTGGTTTAGTGCTCCCAGCTACTACATCGCCATTGAGAAAGAATGCGCGGCCCTGGAAGAGTCAGTATACACAAGCTGAAGAGACTCAAAATGATCTCACCTTTAACGAGGTCAACGTCAATAACCCCGGAAGGAGGAGGATGGCAGCGATGAGGATTGTTGCTGTTCGGAACGGTAGCCGAAGTAGTCTCTTGGCGAAAAGTTGCCAGCAGGCGGCAGATCCGGGGCCGGCTTTCTCCAAACTCTCAGGATCGGAGCCAGGACTGCAAGGTTCCAGTCTCTTGTAACTGTGTGAGTGCCATTGAGGCACCATTTTGCGGAGTGATTCCATGGTAAACGCAAGGACGGAAAAGAATGGAGGACAGATCAAAGCTGGACAAATGCACGCGACCATGCTACATCTTTATGTATTGTTTACTCTTGACTTGTATTCTAGCACTGACTTGTTTCTCCAGTTTCTACGCTTGGCCTCGCAATGCTGCACTTGGCTGTATTTCTTAGCCTGTGTCATGATTGTCACCGTCAATACCTGACCCGTCAAGTTGGAAATCAGTCTTGGGCGACTTGGCATATGCAACAATTTCCAAGCCCACAGCTACTCAGAGTCTCAGCTTGGTGTTTTTGGAGTCTTAAGAGCTTGGCAATCGTCGATCAACAGGCTGTGGAGAAAGGCCAAGGAATAGCGAAGAGGAAACGTCCGAGGGTCTGGTCGAAAGACGGACTGTCGGTGCCATAGTCCCGTCTTGGCCTTGCCGAACCAACCGACCGGAACATTTGGTGCCTCTAACAATTTTCCTTAGCGCCAGACTAGCAGGTTTTAACGGGGGATCAGATGAAATACTAACGTGGAAGAGACTTTCACCGGGGATTAGATAATTTGATCGAGAAACTAGACACTTAGTCTTGGTCACACGGCACTTGAACTGGAAGTGGACGGTTGGGGAACAAAAAGTCTTGACACCATCATGGCGTTTCTTGACTACTCCATGGTCTACTGTGAGAGTAGCATCATTATTAGCGTTTCTCCATACCGGTACTTGAACATCTATGTATGTGGTTGTCTAGACTACTCTAGCATTTAATCGCCGGTTCGCATCGGGCGTGTACGCCTCGTGGTCGATGTTGCATGTTCCCCATTTTCTCCACCAGCGACGTCCATATGAAAGTCCTTTCTTGTGTGTCCAGTGGTTGTTTGGTCGCCGACGTTCCTGTGTTTTTCCATGTGTGCCTGTCATTCGTTAGCATCAGCCACATATAAACCGCAGCAGACGAGGTGGTGTAAATACATCTTCCCTGGTTCTTTTTTTGTCTCTTTGTGAACCTGCGACACTCGTGGCAATATCGCCTGTCTCCCATCCAGCCACGTAATCTGATGAACAGAGGGCACGAAATACACATGCAGTGCTTCTTACAATAAGCCACGTTGCAAATTGGATGGTCTGTAGGGTAGTAAGCGCACTTGCGACAGATGCGCTTACGGCCTTTCGTGGCGTGTCTCTGATAGCGGTGCGCGAATCGGTCGTAAATCAACTCTTTGCCGCGTATGCTTTCACACCTAGACTGGTAGTCTCTGTCTGTTTTGCTAACAGGACAGGCATGAGGAACATCATCAGTTGAGCCAAGCTGATCAACCCAAAGCAGTTCTGGTTTGTCTGTGATGAGTGGGACTGTAAGAGCGCGAAAGTCGTGGCATGTTAAAGACAAACAGACGAGGTCGTTTCGTGTGCATTGATTCAAGATTTCTAATTGGATCTCTGGAGGGAAGTTGCGGAATAGTGTAAAGGTGAGAGATTGCGTTGATGACATGGTGGATGATAAATGGGGCCTCAGATATAATAGAGCGAGACAAGACACGAGAAGCGAGATAATAGGCTTGGCGAAAAAGCTGGGGCAGAGAACGCTGTGACGCGACTGTCGAGAATGGTAAATAAAGACAACAACGAATTAGAGATTCAAGACTGGTCATTTGCTGCCATTTTAAACGCGACGATGCCACTGTCAATTCTTAGGCAACATCGCATGGATTCAAGCATACTATCACATAGAATCCATCGTTTGCGGGTGTGTGGATATTCTGCCTAACTGGCAGGGATTTGACTCCATGCAATCCAAGGCATCCTCTTCTTATCGATACCAGAATTAATTAAATTTTATTTTTCTTAGGTCAGTGTTTATTTAGTAATGACGCAACTTTATATTGGTTCTAAACGATACCTCTAGTAAATAACCAGTGAACTTCTGATTAGACAGTATCCCGGTATAAATGTGTTGGCTAAGTCGGCGGTGTTAAGCGCTGTTAGGCGCTGTAATTCACGAGAGTTCTCTCACTATTCTATTGGGAAACCGCATCGGTAGGTTTATAACTCCGAGGTTCTATATAATACCAATTGGAAGTCTTGTATATTGACTTTTACTTGGCCTCAAGCATGCAGGCATTTCTACGTGAAATACGAGCTATAGGTATTATGGTCGGAACTAATAATTATTTATAAAATACTGGCCCACTGTCTTGAACCTCCGTGCAGGGAGATGCGATTCACAAATGCAGGGGGTGAGGCTATACGTAATATTCGTTTCCGCTCATGGACGACTGATGCCTTTATACTAAGTGTCAAGTCTACGGACTCACTCAGAATCGCTGCCAAGGAGTTCGCAGTAGAAACAGAGCTTGGGAATTATAAAGAAAAGTTCAAGTGCACTATCTAGGTAATAAGTTAAATGCTGTGAGACTCGGGACCGCTTTACAAACAGTGAGAGAGTCTTTATGCTTTATTCAGAATGCTAGATAAAAAAGTGTAGCATTAATCTGAAGAAGTATATTCAGGGCAGGATATACTGTTAATCCATGTCGAGCTATGTAAGAGTAGCTACTTGTAGAGTAAAAGAGCTTACCTAGGCAGTAGAAACATGATTAAATAAAGATTATTAACTATATAATTAGCAGACACAAGTGAAACTGCCGTTGTCGGTGAAACAAAATATCTTATTTTGGCTCGATCTGAATCACTTATGGAAGTTGAGCTATGCCAGGCTATTCTCCTGTGATATTGAAGCTCTGTACAAGCCTGAGAACTGAATCACTACGCTCAGTCTCAGGTCTATAAATTGGGGCTTCTCCCACTATCTAACTTGAACTCTCAGACACATACATCAAACACAAACATCAGCAAAGACACCAGACACCAGACATCAAAGACAAATTACAAAAACGCCAACAAATTTCAACTACCTTCTATATAACATACTACCTATTTCGAAATCGACACCATGTGTATCCAATATATCTTCAAGAAGGATTGTTCCACCTGCAGTAACAACCTCTCTACCAGAACTGAGGATCGACTCTGCAAGAAGGCCGAGGGAACCTTTGGAGCCTGTGGAATCCGTGACGAAGTTCAAAGCATTTCAATGGTTGAATGCAAAGAGTGTGAGGAGAAGAGGAAGAAGGAGGCTGGAATGACTGAGTAGAGAACATGGACCTGGGTACTACTAGAATGATAAGGATAGGTTTTAAGGACTGGTATTTCGATGAATAGAACTACTTATCCGCTATTGACAATCCCTAACTTACAGTAATCCTTTGAGATGTACTCTACCTGTAACTAACTCATAGTGCTCGACAAGCATATCGTAATTATATATTACAGCAATTTGTATTAATAGGTGGCTAGTGTATTATACCAGCCAGAAATATCATACTATTTCCTTTAAACGATATTGTAATATCCCGAACGAACTACAACCTCTTTACTTCCAGCTGCGCAAGCGACTCGTAAATAGACAAAAGTCCAAGGTCTACATTCTTCAGCTGTTAAAGTCTTTACGGTCATTCGAAAACATCAGGGTTTAGTGATTCGCAATCGTCTGCCACTATATAACCCTTTCTAGAGGAGCTTGTCTAGGAAGCTAGGTATCCTCACTAATAAAACAGGTTACCACTTGGAGGCAGGAGAAGAGTGGATTGAAGGCTATTAAATAAAACAGTATATGAATATTTGTCCTATGTGACAAGTATTTCTTGTTACCAATTTAGACGAACTAGACCTTAACTAGAGTATACAGCGACTATACCACAAAGTCATCTGGCTACCTTAAGCTTTGATGTCCTCGTGAGAATGGTGGGAATCGACTGCACCAGCGCGGTAAACGACATCATCAAGACCAATCTCTCTGTTAATCTCGGCCATTCTCTCGTTATCGGCTTGAGCAGCTCCCTCGGATCCAAAAATGATATCCTAAATTGGTTAGTCACGTATATGATGGGTACAGAAAAAATACATACCATCTCCTCGAGTGATAGACGCTTGGTCTCTGGGACAAAGAACCAGATAAATGCAGCACCCATCAATGTCAAGAGACCGAATAGGATATAGGTTCCATAGGTAATGCCCTTGAGCATATCAGGAGTGACTTGACCGACAATAAAGTTGTTCCTATACAGTCAGTTATGGTCTCGGCTGTTTCAGCAGACTACTTACATCCAGTTACTTGAAGCACCAAGAGCGACTCCGTAAGGTCGAGTGCTGAGGGGCCAAATTTCGGCAATGATAATCCAAGCACAAGGACCCCATGAGTCTAAACCAGTCAGTATCATGATATGCACAAGGCCAGGTTAACTTACATCCAAAGTGAATCACAAAGAGCCAAACCATGCAAATAGCACCCCAACCAGCCGCCTGATGAGTTTCGAATTGGTCGATGTTCATGGCTAGGATAACAGCGATGATGAGGTGGCAAACACCCATACCGATAGCACCGACAGCCAGGACTGGTTTACGACCGAGACGATCAATCCACAAAACAGCTGGAATAGTAGCGATAAACATGACGATACCGACGACTCCAGTGGCTAGAAGTGAGGTAGTGTTGTCGCTGAGACCGAGTTGACCGAAAATGGAAGGGGCATAGTAGAGAATCTTGACTCGTTAGTTAGATCAAAAAGGACGTGTTAGATGACATACAGCATTGATACCCGTCCACTGCTGGAAGAACATAGTAACAGTCGCAACAATAACTCGCTTAAACATAGCCTTTGTCTTGAAAAGGGCACCCATGGCGACAAACTGAAGCTTAAAGATGTTGCCAGCAGTCTGCGCCTGCAGATGAGGGAATTTCTCAGCCAAACTTCTCTTCTCAAACAGGGATTGGGCCTTGATCTCAAGGAATTCCAGTTCGATAAGTTCGTGGTCGGTAGGGAGATCTCGGAGATTTGCCAAAACCTGACGAGCTTCCTCTTCTCTATTGTGGTGAAGGAGCCATCGAGGAGAAAAGGGCATCCACATCATTCCGATAAAGAGGATAATGGCCGGGCCGAGTTGAAGACAAATGGGAACTTGCCAGGCTGCGTCGGATTGGGAGGCGCCAGTGCCACCGATGAAATGAGTGCCGCTGTTTAATGTTAGTATATTCACCAGGATGCAATGGAGAAACTTACTAGTCGATCCAGAAACTAACCATAATACCAAAGGTAATGGCTAGTTGTTGAAGGGCTACAAGAGCACCACGGACTTCCCTGTAAGGTGTTAGTCTCTGAAGAGCAGACATCAGCGAGTGACTTACGGAGGAGCACATTCGGAGTTGTAAAGAGGAACGATAGTTGACAAACTACCAACTCCCACACCCCTACAAAGGTCAGCATCACAGGCAATATTCGTTGAGAGAAACATACGTGATGAATCGACCAGCGAGAATGACTTGATATCCAGCTTGAATAGCGGTTGCTTGGATAACAACACCAAGCATAAAGACACTCGTAGCAAAAAGAATACCGTATTTTCGGGAACACAACTCGGCAATGGCACCAGACATCAAAGTGCCCAACCAAGCACCGAGTTCAAGGATAGATGTAAGCCAACCCTTCTTAGTCTGGTTCTTGACATAATCTCCCATGTCTATGCACCGTCAGCTGACTGCACGTTATGTCGAAAAGACTCGGTCGGCATACGTCTCTCGAAAGAAGGCATGGTGAGAATGCCTGAAAACATTCCCTGGTTGTAACCATAAAGAATACCTCCAATACATGCAAAGGCGGCAATTCGGAAAACCTTCCAGTTCTTTACCAGGGCCCTAGCACCACTGGCGCCCATGAGGGCTTGTCGTCGCTGAAGAGCGGCATCATAAGTGCCAACTGTAGTCGGTGCCCCACCCATCTTGGCGACTGTTTTCGTACAGGTTGACTAAAAGACTCAATTGAATGAGACAAGAACAGGTATCAAACAGAAAGCATCTTGGCGATAGAAGCGCGGGCATTTGTTATATATGTAGTCAGGCAAAGACATGAAACTGCAGTGTCACATTACATTACCATGACTGGACGAATGGCAGATGTATCTCGGCTAAATGAAGCAGAGGATTTGTGAGTGACTGTTGGCCACGCGTAAATGAAAGGCGAAACATACTGCAGGCAATTTTGTCAGTGAATCTTCCCCAGGAGTGATTCCCCCGCAAGTGGATAAAATGTCTAATTCAGCCTGAACAGATTTAAGTGGTTGGTTAGTGACTTAACTCAGGCTAAACACAACATGGCTTCATTCGGACGTAAGATTGTAGTGCAAGGGAGACTACGCGCACCAGTGAAAATCTGGGGATGTAAGATTAGTCGACCTAAAAGGCTAAATTCGCTGTCAATCTGCGGAGAAAGCTGGGGAATGTTTAATGGCAACCGGTCGGCAGGGAATAACCGATCTGCTAATACATGACAGACTTAAAACAGCTGATGTTCATTTACAAAATATGCATTAATGACAGGTCGATAAAAGGTTAGAACGGCAACTTAGATTGATTCATCCAGATCGACCGGGCCGATTTAGTTGATGGTGGTCCTAGATAATAGCCGAGAGAAGACGTCTAGGCAGAGAGGCCCAGGTCTTTGGCTCTTCATGCACCTCCTCGTCCAACAAGACCATACCAGTCTGGAGGTCCATGTCAATAGCCTTGACATACAGGCTCCAATCACGAGAATACACCTTGTACCCAAGGTACAGAAAAAGAATAATAGGACCAGCGAGGAAAGACATAAAGAAGGACTCTGCGTTGGGAGCCGAACCATCAGGAGCCTGAAAGTCAGTTAGCGCGATGTAACCCTTGGAGAGACCAGTCTATTGGGACTAGTAGGGCTGGACTTACGAAAAGGGCCGAGTAGAAAGTGGCCACGAGCGCCAACACGTTGAGAAAAACGCCGAGATAACTACCCCAGACACCGAAAGGAGTCTTGTAAGGTATCAGGTTCATGTTCACACCCTGAGCTCGCATACCAGATCGCATTCGGGCGTGAGCGAGGCAAATAGTGCCCCAAACGAAAAGAAAGGCGAGACCTGATAAGGCAAGGAGCCAATCAAAAATGGTACCACCCTTGGGAGACTCTCCGATGTATGCAAGCAGACCAAAGGCGAGCTGAATGATGACGCAGTAGATAGGTCGTCCTTTGCCATCGATGTAGTTGAGGAACTTGGGTGCATGACCTCTCATAGCCATAGCTTGCATAGTACGTGTTGAACCAAAGGTACATGTATTCGCTACGGATAACACGGAGATAGTGATCACGGCGTTGAAAATGGATGGGAGGACCTTGATGCCTGCGTCTTGAATGGCGAGAACGAAAGGTGAAGCCTTTGTGTTAGCACCAGAAGCTCCCTGTAGTCTGTCATCGTCTGCGCGAAGGATTGTTCCTACGATGAACAGGTTGATGACGTAGAAGAGGGCGATACGCCAAAAGACTTGCTTGGACGCTGTAGGGACAGACTTGCGAGGGTCGGTAGTTTCGGCAGCGGCAAGACCAACCATTTCGGTACCACCAAAAGCGAAGGCTGGAAGTGTTAGTGGAGGCGAGATGTATAAAAAGGGAGACTCACCTGCTACGACAAAGACGGCACAGAAACCCTTAAAGTCGGTAAAGGCACCTGGGTTGTGCCAGTATTTGACACCGAGGTAGCCTTGGTCACCGACACCACCGCAGTTGATGACGATGCCGAGGATGATGAACCCTAGACAAGCAGCAATCTTGATACCAGAGAGGACAAATTCGACTAGAAAATGTTAGTGGTTGTGGTTGAAGAGCTGGAGAAAGCTTACCCTCTCCATATCCACGGACACCAAAGATTTGGACAATCGTAAGAGCAACGAGGAATACAGTAACCCAGACAGCCTAATCGTCATTAGTTAGTCTACGTCTTCGGCAGATATTCGAAGGCTGCATGTTGCCAAGTGGTGCCAAGAGATCGCCAAGGTAGATCCACCACCTTTCGACCCTCTCAGTATAGGGTCCAGACATACCATGTGAATATCAGATCGCCAAAACTCAATCGTCTTGGAAGCAGCAATCAACTCAAAGGGAAGAACAGTGAGCCATGACAGCGCGTATTCCCAACCACAGGCGAAACCCCACGATGGATCGACGAAGCGAACGATGTAGGTATAAAAGGCACCGTTGACGGGGTACAGGACGGCCATTTCCGCGAGGGCAAGGTTGGTGCAGAGAAGCATTATACCAATGATAAGGTCTATTCATGTCATGTCGTTAGTGATATGGCGGTCGATCGATTGACGGTATTCTTACATCCTATGATCTGTTAGCTTGTGTTCTAGGCATAATGGTAGAGAATGGGGGTGCGACATACCGATGACAAGCGATGCTGGACCACCCTTGTGAAGGGCACTTCCAGAACCGACAAAAAGACCAGCACCGATAGCTCCTCCGATAGCAATCATCTGCATGTGTCTGTTCTGCAGGTGACGCTTGAGCTGGCCTTCGCCAGTTGTAGAGCCGATCTCTTCATCGTGAGGGACTTCGATGGTCGTCTCGTCCTTGACTTGTTCTTTGTGGGGTGGTGTTGAAGACATGATGGCTTCTCCCAGGCTTTACCTGTTGTATACAGTACTAGAAGAAGAGATGGAAGAGAGCGACGGGAATATTGTCTTGATTGTTTCAATCTGCTGGCTTTGAGTCTTTATGTGCCAAGCCTGCGCCTCGCGCTAAGCACAAAACAAACAAGCTTAAGATAAGCTTTGTAGACGCTAATGCACGGGGTTCTTTCTCGATATCATCTTTTCGTCCGATGGAGGGTGGTCTAGAATCCTCTTGTACGACTAGAGACATATCCTTGTTTACGGCGCAAGGTTACAGTGTGGCATGTTCGTATCAGCAGGAGGCTTTGGGTACCAAGAGGGAGCCAAGAAAGAGATCGGCTTGGCTTCTTGGCGTATCAAAATCTTTACTCTGCATCCAGAAAATTGGGATCATGTTATGTTTGTTTGTAATTGTGAACCTATTGGTTGATGATGGACCGTAGAGAGTGAATGCTTATTTTACAATCTGACCACCATACCACACCAAAAAGACAAAGTGCAGTGATTGACCTTCTTATCAAGGACTGCTTCTCGGCCTTTTGTTCCTCCTAACGCCACAGTTTCCGATAGCGCTTGTCCTACAGATAGGGAGCCTCTCATGGGTGTTTATTGGATTAGCCATTAATGACCGAGTGTTACTTACAGGGATTTTTCAGCTCCTGGTCTTCCCCAGACTCACCAACAGGTAATGTCTTTGTAAGAGAGGATAACCTTTAATAGCTAGATCAGAGTTCTGACAGATTACTGTTTTTATAGTTTTGGATCGATTACGACGGATGGCATGGTTTAATCTAAGTGTGGAGTTCTAGAACAGTTCTAAAGAGCACTACTGTTTCCGGATAGCAAATGGTAGATTGTCTACGTATCACTGTTAGCTTCAACGTTACAATCACAGAAACCAGACCTACTTAATTAGGAAGGTGACTAGATATCTGCAGATAAGCTGATGCCGCGTATCCGGGCCAATCAATGCGATAAGATATCCTGGAGTATCAAACTGATTGTAATTTGGGGTAAAAGTACACATGCCCTTTTTGTTATTTGTAAGTCCTGGGAAGATTGCGACAAAGGAGGTGCCTGGGTGCTTATGAACGTCCCGTATTGGCGTTATTCTTAGCCACAAAGATCATCGCCCTTCACTAACGCCGGCTGTCAATGGCTGAGGTAAGATTGTTATACATGATGATTGGATACGTATTGATCTTTGACCATGTGATGATACCTTCCAATTTTCAGTAGTAATATACTACCATTTCCTCCACAGCATAGTGTCCTGGATTTCAAATTTAATGCCGTAATCCTGTCTCTTTTCTATAATCAACACACCGTGCATTTAATGCTAGCTGGCTTAATACTCTCTATGTATTCTAGTGACATGTGCCTTGATTGGGTAGAAGCTGTTTGTGGCAAGTTGGTAATCTACCGAGGTCAGACACAAGCAGCTTCTACACATGGCCGAAATGACATTTCCGGATTCCGAACCTGCAGCGTACTGTAGTAACAGATATGGGCCGAGGTGAGGCGCAAAGGCAATGGAACGTCGTACCGGTATGTGCAGAAAATACTGCGAGCTGCACGTGAGCCTTGATATAAAGTTGTTAGAGTCTCCTAAGCGTTGCTGCTTTCCTTTCCTTTGCCTCGGCTCCTACCTCTTCCACTTAAGAACATTTTAGTTCTCAAGTCATCAGTGCATTTGTAGAGTTCAAGTTCGAAGTTCCCGTCATATTGGCTATCTTCCCATGCACGGTAAAATCCGTGCGAGACCGGTTCAGTCGTAGACGCGTTTACTTCTTGGTTTGTAAATTTGAGCATCGATTAGTGTATTGATATAGACAAAGATCTTAGTGAAGGCCTTCTTGATATTGTATCTATAGTCGACGGTAGCAAGACCGGGCTGGGCTCGAGCGGTAGTGAAGACGCTTCTTGAAGAAAATACAACCATTTTTAATGTAAGATTGTTTTTCTATGTCAATGATGCCTTTTTCTCTACAGAAGGCCTCTGCTAGAATAAATATCAGGTATTCCTTATTAGAGTGGTAGGGTTAAACCGAGGGTTAAGGGATAATCCCTGCTCTCCTTTAAGTAGCTTCTCGAACTTACTCCAGTTAGTCGATCTTACTGACGGCCTAGGCGGTTTTTAAGAATTACTTCAAACAGTTAGTCAATGTAGATCTGGCCAGAAAGTCCACCTGTCCAGAAAATCGGAGTTAGTTCAGCCCTAGACCTAGAGAATTGTATCTTGACTGACCCGCCCCTTCAACAGCTTCTTTCAGTGTAACTGGGTCAACTGAAACAATCTTGTAAGAAATAAAACATGAAGATGGTGACTTAACACTTGAAAGGCTGCATACTTGAACATGGCAGGCTTACAACTGTACCAACCCCAGTATTACAACCAAGAAAGATATCCATTGGTTTGACCTGTCGCCCAGGTTCCTCCCCTTAGAGACTGTAGAAATCGCAGCTCAAAAGCCTTTAGTCGAAATATGAGCCGAGGAGTAAGATAGAAATACTGGAAGTTACATAGTATATAAAATATTTTCCTTAAAAAGAATTTACCTCAACAGGGGTTCAGAAGATCGATGCCAGTGCTAACAGTAACAGATTCGATACCTAGCACAGTGATTATTCGAAATTCAATATCCTAGTAAGCGTAATATCATAGTATCAATAACAAGTATAAAGTGTTGTCTCTCATAATCTACTTATGCTCTGGTTGTTTTGCTTTTATATCTTTAGCCTAAAGGCGTCCTAAAAAGTTCTAAACTCACAACGAAACAAACCTTGCCCTGACGCTACCTCAGACGCATAAAGAGATGGCTTCAATTATCGAAATGATGGAGATTACATGGAAGCCTGCCCGGGATGATCCTTCCATACCAAACCCAGAATAACTTGGTAGGAAGCTACCGGAAAACTTCAAATTTTATATACCTTGGGGTTATACAATTTATCGCACTTACTATGGGACGGAATCTGACGAGACCTGGACCAAGTTACTCGACTCACTGGGGAAACAAACG
This sequence comes from Fusarium aywerte, assembly GCA_013186375.1. NCBI lineage: Eukaryota > Fungi > Ascomycota > Sordariomycetes > Hypocreales > Nectriaceae > Fusarium > Fusarium aywerte. Next base: position 110,949 of record JABCQV010000126.1, on the reverse strand, counting down.
CGCCTGCGTTGGGATACTACGAGAAGAAAGATACCTTCGACGAGAGGGACAAAAGACGCATATTTCTCGATTGTTACGACGATCATAAGGAGCATATGGACGATGTGAATCGGCTGAAAGCGCTATTCCGTTTTGAAACTCGCGAAGACCAGTCCTCACTGGAAGGTCTGGACCTCGATCAAATTCGCCAGGTATGCCTTGAAGAGCATGAAAGAATGGGAGAGGGTATGTCCGGCCCCCAATTCTACTTTACCCTTGTGGTCGATGAAACGGTTCTCCGAGACGTAGCCAATGGCGAATTTGTTGTCAAGGCGGTCAAGTACGATTGGGACAGTAGCGAGAGTGTTGGAGGCTGGATGAGAGTGGCCTCAGGGTATTTGCTGGAACTTTGGCAGGGGTTGATGGCCTGTGATGGGGCCACTTGCTTTGTCTTACCACGCCTCTACAGGGACAAGGATTTGGAAAATCTCATTTGGGAGGGTGAAGATGCCTGCGAACCAACCAGCTGGTGCACTGAAGTGCGACCTCATCCTCACTATCCTACTCAGAGGGACTTTTAACTCTTGTCCTTCTACAATTAAGTCTCAATAGTAAGCATCGAATGGTCAAGAGACAGCCATGGAAATCTCTTGTATAGCTTGGCAACGCTTTGACATTAGTGGCGTGAGTTGAACTACTGGCACTATGGATTTGTGGATCGTGAATCAACAGCTAACAGCCAACAGAGCGTTACATGCTTGACTTGGCACGGAGGACCATTGATACAAATGTAGCACCAACGATGTAATCTGTCACCGCCTCTGCATGGTTTTCTTTGACAGTGAACCTATCCATGCCCTCACTGCAATAGCCCGCCAGAAAGACACCGCCCATCCGGTCACAACTCTGCCTGTAAGAGATGACGATACGGCGACTTCCACTGCCGAGGCTGAACAATGAATAAGCCAAAGCCTATCCATTGTATATAAACACAACCTAGTTTAAGCACCAAGTCGTCGGTTACGCTTAGATAGATCTAATAATGCTCTAAGGAACGTTGATTGCGTCAGTTCTGGCCAATTCTCTTTTACAATCGCAAACTCTGCATGCTGTGACTCCCATAACGCAAAGCCGCTGAGTCGATTCTCCCCACTCGTTCTTATAATTGCATCGATTCGTGGCAGGCCGAGTCGTGAAGAGTAAAGTTGATTGGAGATTTCTGCTTCAGTAATACTTTCAGATGCTTCTAGGGACAATAGCCCTGTTTTCTCTGCCTTGGCCGCAACCGCTAACTTGGTGGCAAGGATGATCTCAGATCTACCACCATATCCCATAGCAAGTTGAAGGTTGAACTTGGTATTATGACTGGTCGAAAACTCAGCTTCATCGATTACACTGTTGAGATATGCTGGAAGGATTGATCTATCACCAACCACACGAAAGCGAACCGCGGGTATTGAGAAAGGTGCGTCGTCCAACATCATCTCTCGAATATAATCGGCCATCATCGTGAATAAAGGATTAAGCTCCTCGGGGCCCCTCTTCAAGTTGTCGTCTGACAATGCCCAAACAGTGAGATTCGAAACGCCGGAACTAAATGCCCATGACATGACCTGTATGAGCTTGTGGGCACCAGCTTGGTGACCAAGTAACGCGTTTCCGAGGCCATGGTTCCTGGAGTAGCGGCGATTCCCGTCCATAATAATTCCCAAATGCTCGGGCGTGCTGATTGCATTCGCGAGCTCACCTCGATAATAGGCACAGTTCAAGAGGTCCCTAACCTCTTCGATAAATCCAGGATCTTTAGGCAAAACCCGCTGGTCAATTTCCATGCTCGGTAGATGAGCTTCAAGATCTGCGTATCTTCGCAGCGTCATTTGAGAGTCACGGAAAGCTTGGTGACCCTGTTTGTTTCCAAAGATCTCACTGTGCAGCTCCACTAATACGTTCTTCAACCTGGGGTTTCCTGTAATCAGGAGATTCATAGTCCCATCAAAAGTGAGCGTTTGCGGGCAAAGACTATAATGGAACTTTGAGAATAGAACGTTGAGTATGCGGGTTAACCACCAAAACCCTCGTTCAAAGATGCTGCAATTCGTTGAAGACTTAGTCAGAACCCTTTTCGATAGCTGGCAAACGAATAGATTGAAGAGAATCCAGCGTAGCAAAGTGGAAGGATTTCTGAGGAATATTCGGATTCCCTGTTTCTTCACCTCCTTCCAAACGCTGACGAGTTCCATCCCTTCTGTGTGGATCGTTGACAATTCAGTTGGATTAAATGAGAGTGTTTCTCGAAGGAATTCTTCCACTTCTGTCATTGTCTTTGGATATTCTCGCCCGAGGTCTTTCGGGTCCAGCTTATCGGCCATGTTCATAACGCCACACACAATAGCATCTGCCTCTTCTTGAGTTACGTGTCTCATGAATCGGTGTGTATCAACCAATGCATATGCGAAAGTGGCGAAAATAATGACGTTATTCTCGAAATCAAACAAGGGAATAGGTCGATGAAGATTTTGCAGCCACAAAATGACCTGCTGGCGTTCCGAACTATTTGACCGGACCATGATGTAGATAAATGCTACAGTCCGGGCAACCCTTCGCCAATAATCCGACCTGTAGGTACTATGTGCCCGAAGAATCTTGGCGATTTGGGGATGAGAAAGTTGGAGGCTAGCCGCCACAATCGTCGCGGCGAACATGATATCGCCTCGGTCAAAGGCGGCATGAAACTCTTCAAAAGAAACGTATTTGTTCCTCCACGTTAGTTTCGCGAACTGAAAGTTGCTCCATTTAGACAGGAAGATTCTGATGGTTCGCAGGAGAACAAAGACTGCGTGTATGGTCACGAGCGCGAAACAAAATAATAGAGCCGTGTGTAGGCTCATATTGAGTGATTCTTTCGATCTTAGGAAGAGGATAATTTTGAGATGGGTAGAGAAGGGGGTCAGAGGCAGGGACACAGGAGGATATGGAAGCTAGGGACGAGGGTAGGGGAGGTCAGCGCAAGGAAAATGAGAAGGACTGTATGGGAAGTTATTATCTGATTCGGAGCTGACGTTAATCTAGAATGAGTGCAGGATTGATGAGGTATTTTACTTTATATCTGGTGTAACTGTCAACGTAATAGACGAGAATAGATATCAAATATCTGACGGCACAGTTAAATCGGAAATTGGGCGCAACCTGGCAGCGAATGTGTTCGTGCAGTAAATTTCAGCTTCAAAAATAGCTGTTTCTTAGCCAATGGAACCGCCGATGGCGCACTTCAAATCAGGTTCATCTGGTACGACACATTATTGGTACCACGAAGCACAATAATAACGCCACATACATAATAGAAGAGAACTGCAAGCAAATCTTACATTTTCTTCCTTCTTACTGTAAAGTGAGTGGTGAGCTGAGTACCGGCCAGACTAACTGTTTTGAGTTAACGTCCAAAAATACCAGCTGAACGTCGGTAGGTCCGGAGGCCACCCAAAGTTGTGTCATTTCGTAAATCGGTAGTAAGGTTCTTTGTGCTAACTTGAAGGTCCATCTTCCACCGGTACTCTTTCAATGCGTAAGCACTTCTTTCCCTACCACCGTGTCTGCTAAATTGCCAAGCCCAGGCTCACACGGGCATGTGGGTTATAATAAAATAGAGACACTAAAGCTCTATCGCCATTAGGAGTATGATAGCGACAGAAATCATTAGGCTAGTTTAGGTGGTCTTCTGACCAGATATTCTTGTAAGCCTTCTCTAATGTCTCTATCTTTGTGACCCACCTGACGGGTTAACTAAACGTCCTTTAGATAAGACAATAATGACTTGGCCAGCATTGAAAAGAAGACGCCGTGTGGGGGCAGAACGTATTGCTATATCAGGCATTGGGCCACGAAAAGATGCAAGAGAACGGGAATGTGCTTACTGTAAGTTCTAAGAACGGTATCACCGTCGTTAACATTAGAGATACATTGAGTTTGGATGTGATGGCAAGAGTGGTCATGTAGTAATAGGTGGGGGCTCCAGTGAGGATGCAGTTCATTGGACTTAAGGCTGTTGCAATGTCAGCACGTCTCGGGAGCCGCAATGGGATTTGTTCTCACCATTTTTCAATATTTGGCTTTCAGGCTTGTCACCAGACAGCAAGTCACATCTAGTAAACTGTACATGTAATGCTGCAGATGCGCCGACACTTCCAAGGTTCCTGACGGAGGGTTGGGAAGATTGTTTTCGACCAAAAAGTCGAAGTTGTGATTCGATTGGAACTATATCCTTTACGGTTTGAAGCAGTGCGAAGGATCTAGCGACAAATTAATACAATTTCCCAATTGTAATGCAGTCTTCGTTCGTGTTGGAAGTGATGGGGATGCGACATAATGCTATATTGAAGTCTTCGGGTAATGGCGAAGGTAATCGTTTGCAACCAGTGTGTTATATGTAATAGAGTTCATGTGTTAGTCATCGGTCAATCATATCTCAAAGTGTATATTTGTGTATACTTCTAAGATGTGTAACCTTATTGTCTCCCCGGAAGGGTATCAGCAAACAGGCCAATCGGAATATTCTTAACAAAGGTAATAAGGAGTGAGAGGCCACAAGATAAGCGACTCTATTTCCTTTGACTCGATTAATCATGAAGTTGAGGGAGTTACAATCCGAGGCATGTCTGGAGTCAGAACAAAACTCGAAGTGGCTATAGACTTCATATTATTGGAGCAACGGGAAACCGCTGCTTTCGGTCCGCAGCCAGACCCTGTTGCCTCAACAGCCCGCGATTCTAGCAGTGAATGGTGGGCCATGCCTATGTACGAGTACGGAGAGATTCGGGCCAAAGAATTGGGTTGGAAATATGGACCGATCATCGGTCCCAGCTTCAAATGGGTTTCCATGGCAAGGTATCCCAAATGGACTGGCTGGGGCGCGCGCATGGATAATGTTGTGCCTCCGAATTGGGAGAAGTATGCCTGGCGCCATCATGGCTGGGTTTGCACTTGTTATTCGCCCTAGGAGGCCAAAGATCTAAAAGAATGACTGGCTATTAGGTTTCGGTTGACTTTGTTTTGAAATATTGGGCGACCAAATGTAGCCGGTTGTGTACGAAATGTGATGTTGATTTCACCTCGAGGGCTAGTCCATAATGGTGCGTCGCGGGGCATCGTTCCTTTACCAGTCTGACAGCGAGCATCCGCTCCCAGTGGTATAGAGCGTACGGGGTGTTAGCTCGTTGACTCATCATCGCCCTTACCGTAGAGATTATCTTATATCGACGTCTCAGAGAGATTGTTAAGGCAAGGTGTAAACACTGCACTTCATCATACGTAGTGCTACATTCCATTACGTCCCCCATACTGGGGTGGTGGATAAGATGGATAGTCCACGATGTGTTCTGTTTGTCATTTCTCGGCACTTAGATCGATCAGTTACCTGTAGATTGAGTGCAGTCGGACCAGCGTAACGGGTTTTGTCAAACGGTCGTCAATGTGTATTCCTGCTCGACGTTGGAGTTCAGTCCTCGATGAACAAGGAGAGGGGATTTCTTCTCGCCTGCTTGCTATGTGTTGGGTTCCGAATCATGCTGAGCGCACCGTGTGATTGTCTTGGAGGGTATGTCAATCAAATTCGGGACTCCGACCGTATTCTCAATCGATTTGGCCCACAGTTTCGAGAAGCTAGTGGGCAGCGAGTGATCATTTTCGGTAACTGTCAAGGGTAACTGGTCCAAATCTGTAATGTCTCTCTTTACTGGACCCGTCCAGTTGGCTGCAGTGTCATTGGCGATGGCCTGAATCTGAGGGATTCGGAACCTTCTTAGAGGTTCTGCTTTGTAGGTGTGTACGTGGACAATGATCTGTTTGCTGAGACAGTGACTTCAGGTATGGGATAATTGGCCCCGGGCTTTTGATACCAAGACTGCACGTCGACGTAAATAGTATCGTAGCTTTGCGGTGCCGGTAAGACCAGTAGAAGAAGCTCTCCTGACGAAAAACCGTAAGTTGTAAAACGGAGGAGCAAGGAGTGCTTTAACATCGGGGAACCTGAGGCTTGCTAGTAATGTTTGCACGTGGTACAATTTTCCATTGTGATTTGGTCGAGCCCAGTTTCATAACCCAGAGCGTTTTACTCGCGATATCGCTCGGTGATTTGGTGATGCTGAAGTTGGTAGAATCAGGTTACTACGGTCACTAGTGTGCCACGAGTTCAGGAATATACAGAGATAGATGTTTCAGATGACTTTTTGTTAGAAGATTGGGTGACCGAAATATATCACTCCTTATGTCATTACGTATTGCGTTGCAGTCTTCAGACAACAACACTATAGTTTTATAATATCCGAATTGATGCGAGACGAGAATATGACACTATTAGTCAATAAGGGAATAGAAATTGAAGAAGCCCTTTTTCCCTGTAGTTACTGTAGTTATAATATAGTAAAATTGCATAAAGCTTAGCATAGAGTTTAGCGAATATTGCATAAGGTTCAGCTAACGTGCATGAGCGATATCCAACGGGCGTGGCCAATTTATCAAGTTTCTACTGTAGTTGATACACAGAGCAGTCTAAGACTGCAAAAACTCTCTCAGACTTATCCTTTGAAACACCCACGACGGGTTACCGGTGCTCGAATCCTTCTTAATATCCTGCCTCCAAGCACTCCTCTCTACCTCTTTGGTTCGGGTTTGGAGATTGTGCATCATATATTTGGTCACTGAGGGTTTAATCACCCACATTCGTCAGAAATACAGAATGAAAGAAGCGGAGATACTTGAGATCACCCCTATCTCTCCAGAGTTCTTCGCCCTCTTGGGCAGTGACAACGGTAAGGGCGTGGCAAGGGTGCATGCTACATACCCTGAGCGCTTTGGCCGAAAGAACATAGCATCGACCCATGTCCTTACAGGTAGCATACCGGCATTGTGCTGGGTTCTTGAACGACAAGAACTACCAAACGAACCCCTAAGTGCCAAGAAAATAAAGATCCATGCAAAGACATCACCTCTGTCAAGGAAGGAGATGCGATATCAGAGGAGGTCACAGCAAGGAGGGGAAGGGAAAAATGCCTAATAAGGCCTATGTAGTCAGAAGGACTAATATTATAAGTCGATTACTTCTATATTGAGGGGGGAAGGAAGAACTTGTACTATAGGTTAGCTAGTGTAAATAATGATTATAAAGATCTGTATCATCTACAAGAGAGTAACAGGTATATCGAAAATAACAACAAGTAATGCATGTAAAACGTAGGTATTCAACATTAAACTTGGGTCAATAAGGCGAGGCGTCCTTTTATTCAGGAAGGCATAAAACCCGACCGTGTAACTAGTAATGAACATTTAAAGGGTGCTACTGCAGAAACCAGGGCCTCGGTAACGCGTAACGCGTTACCGACACAATTCAGGTTAACCATTAACAGCCATTAAACATGTATCTTTTCGAGCACTCAGGACAGGTTGCCGGTGCTTAAATCCTTCTTAATATCCTCCCTCCAAGCACTCCTCTCTACCTCAGAAACACCAGGTCCCTTGTACACACTTCCGTAAATTCCAGTAGCCCAGCTTTTACCATCCTTAGCAGCCTGGGTTTCTCCGTGCTGACGTATGTACTGCTTGGAAGTGAAATATCTCTTGTACCACTTCCCATACGTAAGAAGATAGTAGAGTCTGAAGCACAGGAATGCAAACTTGTCATTCTCCAGATCTTCAGGGTACCTCGCACCGAGGTCGACAGCAGCTGCGATACCCGACATGACGGCAACTTCGTGAGCATTGACAAGCGTCCATGAGGCGGCAAAGCGAGTGTGGTTCTTGGCGTTGAGGAACATCATCCAAGGTACGACGAAGAGGTAGTGTGTGTAGCTGTGACATAGCTGGTGCCACCAATCCTTGCGAATAATTTTGTCCTCGGCAATCTCATGATCCGTCCACAATTTGCTGTCGCGGTCTTTGTTGAGGAAAATCGTTTGGAAAACGTGCTGCTCGAAAGGGACCTTCTCAGGGAACTGGCTTTGATAGTTGGTGCAATCAAAGCACATCTCCAGCTTGGACTTGTCCTCGGGATACATCTTGATGTAGTACATGGGTCGATACTCAGTCTTTGCAAAATTCAGACGCGACGATTGATCGGTGCCGTTGACGTTGGCGACAGCGAGGTCCTCACGGTAGAAGTTCTCGTAGTGCTTTTTCATGTAATCCGCGTCGTTGTGGGTGATGGTGATGTCGTCGCTGAACTTGGCAGACCCGAGAACCTTTTTCTCCTTCCAGCTGGCTGTCTTACCAAGAACACGTTTGGCTGTGTCTGCAAGACAGCAGAGAACGAGTTCATCGTACTTTTCCTCACCGACGGGTGCATCAGGGTCTCCACCGGCCGGGTTGTGATGATCGGGCATTGGAGTTCTGGGCTTGAGCTTCACAACAACGCCGTGCTTGTTTCGCTGAACGATCTCTGTCAACTCAGTCGAGAGACGAACCGTGACTCCACGAGAAACAAGATCCTTTCTCCAGGTTTCGTAAAACTCTGAAAACTTTGGAAAGACAATCATGGGTGGTTTGTTGCTCACGACAGTGTTTTTATCAGAAGGATACCACATTCCATACGTCGGCGAAGTACAGAGTCTCTCAAACATAATAGCAGGAACTCTTGGAGTCTCATTTCCAGTACCAAGGAACAATGCCGTCATCGGAAGAGCAATAGTATTCGTGAATTCCTCGGAAAACATAAACAGTTTGAAGACAAGCTTGAGAGGTAACAGAGCGAAGAAGATTTCGAACCAGCGCATAAACTTGAGAACGGTTGTCAAACGACGGACTTCCTTTTCGTGTCGAACCAAAAGCTCCGTAGGAAATACGTTGTTCCAGAAGATGTCATCTTTTCCGAAGGATACGTGTAGTTCACAAGGATCTGCGTGGTAGCCCTGGCGATTGAACATGGTGACGGTGTGATGGAAAATGTAAGAACCTCCCTGAACACCTTGGTTGCACCATGAAGCTCCATGGCGTTCTTTTTCGATAGGAATAGAAAATGCCTGGCCTCCGCAGTAGTCTACAGCGTCAATGAGGATGACATCGAATTTGTCTGGATGCTCTGATAAGTGATGAGCTGTAGACATGCTATTTCAGTCAGCATATGGTTACGAAAGAGGGTAAGAAACATACCCAGCTGCACCAGCTCCTACAATTAGAACGCGCTTTCGGCCATTGTTAGCCTTTGTCTCTCCGTTTTGAGCCATGAGTGCAACGCTATCGTGCTCAATATCAGTATTATAAGTCTGTGACATGAATTTTCGCTCACTCAGCAAGACTCTCAAATCTTATGTCTCTAAGACTGACAAGAATGATTTCTCTTGGCTTCTCGTGGGCATCTTCAACTTAATGTTTCATAAACTAAAAGTCATGACGGACTTGACTTGAGGTGTTGACGTCAATGACTCTAGTTTGTTGCTAGAATCTGCCGGTTTGAGATTAGAGCTTGGTTTTAGCACCGATCTGCGAGGCACGCTAGTCTAATTTCCAGATTTTCATCGATCTAGGGTGGGAGGTCGATCTCGATATTTATCTAAATATGGTTTTTGCTTCAATTAATATCTTGCTATGTAGTGATGGATTGATAATGTCATACTTTATATAGGTAAACTGGCTGTAGTAATGTCGAGGCTAGGTAGCTCCAACCTGAAATGCCGAATGTTTACTGCTAGACTTTTGTAATAAACTGAGTATCTTAAAAACTCCTTAATTAAATGTATTGAAGAAATATAAGTCGTACCTCTACTTTTTGCTACTCTGCATGTATTTACCGAGCTTCTAATAGAAACCTGTTGCATTTACTACTGTTATTTAAAGCTATGCCAATAAAGAATTAAATATATATAATAATTCTAATACCCTGGGACTTCGCTTATGCTCTTAACGTTAATCTCTTCCTTTCTGTTCATCTCCCTTCGGAATGCACTGCTAGCTGGATACACTACTGAAACGTCAGCCAATATTTATTACAAATTACACTGTAAAACTTACAGATACGTCTCAGTCTATTTGGACTTCCCAGCGGCTGAAAGCTCTTAAGCCCATGCCACGGATCAACTCTCAAGTGATCAACCCAGAACCTGTTCCTCTCCTCATTCCAGCTTTCCTGCTTAGGAAGAACCAATCTTGCGACACTCTGCCACGGATATTTGTCAGAGTCCCACTCAGTGCCGCCGTATTCCACAGGTTGTTCCTCAAGGTTCTCTAGAAGCTGTACCTGGAAGAGATACTCTGCTTCGTTGTTGCGGTAAAAATCCTGTAGCCATTCATGTAAAACACCATCGGGTTGCTTGTAGACAGTCTCTTCACTGCGCTCCTTCTGCACTTCACTGCATGGTACTAGGTTATACTTGACAACATAATCCCCAAAGCGATAGGCAGTCTGTGAGTAAAACGTAATGGCCTCCAAATGTTGGTTCGGAACCTGATTCCGTGCCAGTTGAAGCTCCTTGTCTGGTCTCTCCCGGACCTTCTCATCTTGTTCTTTGGTGTTGTATCCATACTTGAGACGAAGATCCAGAATTTCTTTAGTAGTCTTTGCGTCTGCCAGATCAAGCGCTGGAGTGCTGTTGAACTCAATATCGTGGGTTGGAAAGTCTTTACCTGCTTCAAACATGTCTCCTTGGACGTTGAAGACTTTTATTGCTAGACCACGCGGTTGAGGGATGCGATCCTGGTCGTTGTTAGTAAATGCCTCAACCTTTAGAGATGCACTTACATCGAGCTTGGGATCACTTGGTTCAGAACTATATCGGCAGATGACAGGAAACTCGCCAGCCTGGGCAAAGAGTTCAGTCCGCTTTAAATGTGACGGTAGATCATCAGAAACAATGAGGGTGCCCTTGACGATACCCTGCGTGCGAGCATGAGTCCCTCCAAAACAATGCCCATTCTTCTCATAGAAGCGTCTCTGAGTCTCATTGATTTTATCAACAATTTCTCGAATATCCTGCTCTTCATTCGGTGGAATTTCTTCTACACCCTTTGCATCCCAGCGGATATAATTCCGGTCCGACATAGTAAATGACTCAATGGTGTCGTAAAGATGGGTTTGCCTATGCTGAGGATAGGAAAGTTGGAAAACACATGACGACGATTACCTGTTGGACGCTAATGACGTGCGCTATTTCGTAAATCTGAGGTAAATCATTTTCGGATCTAGTTTTCAGCTTGTCCTAAAAATTAGGCGTGGAGATTACCGTGAACTTGGTCGGGTTCCGATAGGTGGAGATGCCGATCGGATCTATCCTTCAGATGTACAGTACTGTATCTCGAGACTCTATTTACCGATTATCCATAGTACCGGTAACAATTGACGAACGATGACCGAGTAAAGATGATAACTCAATGAATAAAGAGTCCATCTCCTATGTTACCTACCCTGATTCACCTTCATTGTGAGTCGTCGCATTACGTCTTGAACTCGGACTAGGCCGAAAACAACCAGATTGATCCTTCCGCTCTCCCCGTGATCTTCTTTTCCCGGCTAAACGCGACCAACACTACCAAAAAGATAAAGCTGCATTTGTTTGCTGACATGGATGTCTCGTCAGACAAGCTCCGGTCCAATCACACCCACACTGATCCCTGTCTCGTCTTCCCCGAACCACTAGCTCATGACATCAACCATTTCTCAGTGTCTCAAGAATGATTCGATTAGGGTTTGTTTGTCTGTGTGACTATGGTTGTGATAAGAGGTTGCAGATCTGGGTTTAATTAGGATGGTAGCTAGGGTTGATCCCCCGCGTCGTCTAGACATTCCATTGCAACCGTTACACAGACATCCCTTCTTCTTCCTTCACAATCTGACAGCTTGTCACAATGTCCGAGTCAACCAAGTTTCCGGACGACGTCGTCCCCAATTCTGAACTCCAAAGTCGAAGCCCCTACAGTCGACAACTCTATGGCCTCGAAGGTCTCACCCTTTACGAGAAGAAATGCGTCCTCATCAACCGCGAGATCGACCGTCAGGGCATGGGAAAGTACCAATGGTACATTTGGTCTCTGTGCGGCTTTGGCTACCTGCTTGATCTCCTCTGGGCGCAAGCTTTTGGTCTTGTGCTTGGCCCCCTGCAGCAGGAGATGGGCTTTGGAGATGACGAATCTGGAAATATTTCCACCAGCTTCAATGCTGGACTTACAGCAGGTGCTTTTGTCTGGGGATTTCTAGCGGATATTATTGGTATGAAAACATGACAGGTCCTCTACCTGGAGAATTTCCTTGTCCCTAGGGGTGAACGTTTGCTTACACTGTTGTAGGTCGTCGTTGGGCGTTCAACTTGACGTGTTTATTCTCTTCTGTCTTTGGAATTTGTCTCGGCGCGTCTAACAACTACAACACCTTTCTGATCCTGACCGCGTTTGTTGGCTTTGGTGTTGGTGGAAATATTCCTATCGACACAACCATCACACTCGAGTATATTCCTCAGGTATTTCGCTCAATCCCAATCACCGTTCTCGTCTAACATATCCAGAACAAACGATTCCTCTTGGCATGCTTGTCCATCTTCCAACCCATTGGAGTCGTAATCTGCAGCGCTATCGCCTTCGGCTTCATCCCTGTTTACGCGTGCTCGCCCAACTTCTCCGAACCAGACCCTCTCATATCGTGCAACAATGCGTCTGCCGGCCAAAACTGCTGTTCTCGAGGCGATAACATGGGTTGGCGATACCTTCTCTTTACTATCGGCGGAATCACCCTCTTGATTTTTATCCTTCGTTTCTTCGTCTTCAACTTCCGCGAGACACCAAAGTATCTTGTGTACCGCGGTCGCGATGAGGAAGCTATCAACACGCTACAGCACATGGCTGATGTCAATAAGAAGGAGTGTGGTCTCAATCTTGAGATGTTTGAGTCGCTAACGAGCGAGGAGAGCTCCGTGGGCAGTGGTGATAGCGCGACTCCAGCTCTTGGCGCCGGCAAGAAGCAGCTAAACTTGACGTGGTCCAAGAAAGCCAAGCTGGAGATGGATCGATACAAGATGTTGTTTTCTTCCGCCAAGATGACACGATTGACAGTTTTGGTGTGGTTGACTTATATCATGGATTACTGGGGTTTCACTGTTGCTGGTAAGTCAGAACTCTACTCTTGACATCAGGTACTAACTCGTTAGGCTTCTACCTTCCAAGTATTCTTGCTCTCAAGAACGGTGCTGCCTCTGTCAGCCTCAAATCGACATATGCCGCCTACATCTACACCTACGCCCCAGGTATTGTGGGTGTCATGCTCGGTGCAACCTTGTATCGCGTTCCAGCCATCGGCCGTAAATGGACCATGGTTTTATCCTCAGCTTTAATGGGAATATCCATTATCCTATTTTCGACTGTCGACACCCGCGCAAAGAACGAAGGACTCTTCACCATGGAATATTTCTTTCAGTCCATGTTCAACGCTGTTCTTTACGGCTGGACGCCTGAAGCATTCCCTGCTCCTATCCGTGGTACTGCTTGTGGTATTGCTGGATTCTGGGGAAGATTATTTGGTATTGTGAGTCCGTTAATCGCGCAGCATTTGTATGGCCAGAATGGAGAGAATGGCCAAGGAGATATCAACAGTGTGCTTTATCTGGCTGGTGGTGTTATGTTAGGATGTGTGATTACTACGGCTTTGTTGCCGAATGATATGATGGAGACTAGGGATGAAAGGTCTTGATAGCATCAAGTGAGATTTGAGAGGAAGTGTGAGGTATCTGGTACACGATTTATTGATGGATTTGGCTCAGTTTCTTAGAATACACGACATAGCGCTTGGAGTCATTTGAGTCCTTATATATACCAAGAGTCAAGGGGCGATGGTATGGGTTATATATTTGTTACTTCCCGACCGCATGCTCAGTAACCATTGTAATGATACACAAATTCTGTTTTCTGAATACGTAATGCTATCATGATGTTATCCGCCACTAGGTTAATCCTCGCTCTGATAGAACTGAGGAAGCTTAAACAGCTTCTTCGCATTATCCTTTCCAATCTTCCTCTTATCAACATCATTGAGCACCAATCCATCATACCAATTACAGGCATCAGAAAACGATTCGAAAGGGTAATCAATCGAGAACAAAATACGATCAGCTCCGACTTCGCCCAGACAGAATTGCAGAGTGGGTGTAGAAAAGTGTCCACTGGTAGTAATCCACAAGTTTCGGGCAAAGTACTCCCTGATAGTCAACTTGCACGACAGACCGAGAGGCTTCTTAACATCCTCAAACCAGTGGTTGATGCGCCACATGTCAAAGGGGATATGCTCGCCCAGATGACCCAGCACGACTTGGAGCTTGGGGTGCCTATCAAAGACACCATTTGTAACCATTCCCAAAACGTGAAGACTCACACCGTGAGCGAAACTTAGAGGGGGGCCGATCAGCCAGCTGCGCTTCGCCCAAAGTTTCTCGTGGATGGAGCCAGTTGGGTTACGAGGGTGAAGATAGAATGGGACGTCGAGCTCTGTGACTGTTGACCAGAAGACATCCCACTCCGGACCGTCGTAGAAGACCATGTCGTCGCCATCTGCACCGGCTCTCTGGGTATCGTTAACCAGAACGCCCTTGAAGCCATACTTCGTGACGACTCTTCGAAGCTCCTCAGATGCTTCTTTGGGGTCATGCATAGAGAGCGTTCTATTCACTGTTAACAATCATTCTAAAATTTGCAAGACAAAACTTACGCCATAGCACCCAGTCGGTCGGGATGCGGCTTGATAGCCTCAGCAATATAATCGTTGACCTCAACGGCAAGGGCCTGAGCCTCCTTGGGGTCCCAGACATCTTGAACACCGGGAGCGGTGTATGAGAGAAGTGTGTAGCCTACACCATGCTCGTTCATGTACTTGATACGCTGCTCCGTGATGTCGTTGATCTCTGCAGCATGCTTATCGGGGTCGACGGCAAAGAGGCCTGCCCACCATCGAGTCCTCTCCTTGAATCGGGGGAGGGCGAAGGCTTCTTCGAGGGCTACCTTTCCGTACATCTTGTTTATGAATTGAGTTGAGGTGAAGAGGGATGAGTTTGATATTGTGTAAGTATAAGTCTCTGTTCTTTATTGAGATAGAAGGACATATATATTCTCCTTCAAACACATAGTCTTAGTAATCTTACTGCTGGTAAAGCTGTTTCACGGGTATTGCACCCCGCATGAGGAGGTCTGGCGGATAACGCACCTACACCCTGATTCTACACGGCCCCTGCACTTCCCCGCGGGCCGAGTGATTGAATTTGCGGGGTACGATCGGCACTACAGTCCACTGTAGATTAGTACTCTAGCGTAACCAGGTACCGTACCCTATCTTCCTGTTCATCGGAGCCCGTCATGCACCCACCGTCAGTATCCGAAGACATCATCGGAAGTCGGAAGCAGGGTCGGTAGATTTGGCCTCTTCAGATAACAACATTAACATCCAAAATATTGCTGACTTTCACAGAGTATTCACATTAACGCATCCAGATATCGACAATATGGAACAGCAATACTCAATCCAAACTCCCTCGGATCAGTCGGTTCAACCGCACATCATCCAATTCATTAAATCCTTTTTCAGCATTTCCGATACCTTCGGAGAGACCGAAAAGTATGTCGATCAGTTTACTCCCGATGCGACATTCATCATCGCCTCCAAGAAAGCTTCAGGTCACGCAGGTATTCTTCTCTCGACGTCGTGCCATTTCAAATACTAACGCTTGTAGAAATAACTACCGTCAGAGAAGGAATGTGGGAAGCCGTCTCATCACGCAAACACACCCTTGATAAAGTCTATCCATTTGGCTCAGGCGCAGACCAAGTGATGTTGAATGGGACAGTGGCTTTAGAGCTCAAGAATGGTGCTCAGGCCGAGATTGAATGGGCGGCGAGGATGGAGTTAGAGAAGATTAACGACGGAAAGTATCGACTCAAATTCTACCAAGTCTATCTGGTGAGTTCCGAAGCGCCTGTGTAGGGTAAAATACTAATTTCTCATAGGACACTGGTGCTGCTGCAGCTTACAAGAAGTAACGTAGCAATATGAAGTGATGGAATTTGTATGCATTTAGCACTTTAAGTAGTTAGAGGACAATAGAGGCTAAACTAAGATCTTTTACTTATAGCTAACTAAATACATTATATCTTACTATTCATTACATGAACTACAAATAAGCTGTTTCTGCAAACTGAATATTATCTATCTCATCCCTAAATAGACACTATATTAATATTTATACTATCAGCAATAGAAATGCCAGTCCTTATTGAAATTCATTATTGCCAGTATATATAATTAGAAGAGCTGATGTTTTAATCATCTCAGTAAAAAAGTGACTGTTGCAATTAAGTGAAAGTATCTGCGAAAATAATACAAAATGGGTATTACATATTATAATAGCTTCATGTTTAGCTTTAGAGAATATTTAGTTTAAAGAATTAATAACACGCAATAAATATATAGCCTAACAGTATACTTAGAGACATATTATGCAGATGATTTAAGAAAATATATTTAATCAGACAATCTTGTAAAGTATATACCTGTACTGAAATGCGACAATTTCATGCATCATGCTAGCCAACTGTAAACCATTCTTATGCTCCAACAGTAACACCGTTAGGCAGAACCAATCCCACAGGCAAACCGTTAATGAAACCACCAGTATACTTGTCACCCTTCCCCTTGGCCAACTTCTCCTCAATATCCCTATACATATCATATCTGCCAAAGTCAGTATAAGTCCATTACTTGAGGGCGGTGTAAACTTACGTGTTCATCTCCTCAATAGTTAAAACCTCCTTCTCATTCTCAACCTTGTATGTTGAAATGTCCTTGTTTACAGAGAAGCCAATTCTCTCGTTGATGTTGTATGCGGCCTTTGCAGCAGCAGCTTGGACACGTGTAGCACGTGGCAGACGAACCTTTTCGTACACTGAAAGGGCTTGGGCAATGTCACCGTTGAAGTATCGCTTGCTGAACAAGATACCCAGGGCTGCGGCGTCCTCGATGGCCATGCATGCACCTTGAGATTGGTGAGGCATCATAGGATGACCTGCATCGCCCAAAAGACAGACGTTGCCCTTGTGGATATAAGGATAAGGCTGGTGGACCCATAGTCTCCAAGGCTGGATCTCCTTTCCGATCGCGAGATGGTTGAGAACTTGGCTGTCGAGTTCGGGGTAGGGCTTCAGAAGATCCTCAACGGGAAGACTTTCGGCTCCCCATGCTTGCGTAGTGTAATCACCCTGTTCTCGAGGGAAGAAGCAGTAGTATGAGAGAAGCTTGCCACCATTGCAAGGGGACAGGACGATCTTATCCCACTTTCCTTCTTGGCCACCCCAGTACTCAAGAGCTTCGTTCTGAGAGTAATCAACAAGACCGAGCTTGACAGCCTCCTCGGTAGTGACATTGCAGTGAAGGCAGCTCTGGTCAGAAGGCTTCTTCTCGGGATGAATACCCAGGATACGTCGCACAGCAGAACCAATACCATCAGCACCGATGACCAAGTCATGCTTGACAGTAACTCCATTTTCAAATGTAATTGTGCCGGTAGGAATATCGATGCTGGAACACTTGTGATTAACCAGGAGCTTCACGGGCTCACCCTCTCCCTCCTCCATCATGGCAGTATCCTTGAGCATGGCATGCATATACTGTCGATGAAACATGTTGTACACGAAACCCCAGCGCTTCTCGTAATCGTCAAGGTCATAAACGCTAACAGGCTCCCCGGTCTTCCAGTCGCGGTTGATAAGCTTCTTGAGGACGACGGGGTCGCCCTTTTCGACGTCGACATTCCACTCGTGCAGCCAGCGGGTTCCATTTGCTGCACAAGACACGGAGGCGCCGACTTCACCGGCAAAGTCGAAGCGTTCGTAGATTGTTACCGAGTGGCCGGCGCGTCGAAGGGCGATGGCGACGGACATGCCGCCGATGCCACCTCCGATGACAGCCACTGAGAGGTGTTTCCAGTTAGGCATCTCGGTAGCGTCCTTGATCATATTGAAGGATTTATTGGGAAAGGCTGAAAGTAAATGGTTGAATATGTAAGACTGAAAGATAATTGTCTTGATTGAGGTATCAAGATGTGATTTATATCAAGGTAATTGATTGACTGTTGAGTTGATAAGTTGATACTCGAGCTGAACAACCATCACTATTTAGCTTTCTCACGATTTGGCGTTATCTCACTATAATCATTAGCACATTCAGTGCATACCCGCCTTGCAACCATTATCAACATCTCCAACCGCTTGCGGATGCTAAGTCTCGGAACTTCGGAAGTACCGGTAGGTTAGGAGATAACAGATGTAGACTTTACGGACATGGTGCGTTATCCGCTAGCGTCGGGTAACGCACCACCTGGAACTGGCCATGGCTGGCCGTACGCTGACCATGGTACAGTCCCGTGGCGGGTTGCTGTAGCGTTCAATTACAGGTGGGCTATGTAGATCCCTTTGTGGGGAAGAAATCGGGGTTGTCTGGAGAAGACGCCATGGTTGTGTTGTAGCCGGAGTGTAGCACGCGACAGTGATATTAACGGGTTTTACTTTGTGACAGTCACCGGAGAACGAGAGCTTGGAGACATGGCAACCCTTTATTATCTTATCAGGAATAAAAAACTGTGTAATTATGATAGAAACGGATATGTATCCCACAAAGAAACATTCAAACTCTCCCAATCCAAACTAAAATCACTACCCTCCGGTTCCTGAAACACCCAATCCTGCATCGCATCATCAACCATCTGTCCAGACCCAGTCTGAGTATCAGTGAATGGAAACATGGTATCCAAAAGGTCCTGCCCATCTTGTGTGTCTGGAGGTGCATCCAGACTGAAAAGCTTAGACACGTAGCGACTCCTACCAGTGGATGATTCGGCCGAGCGCCGCTGGTCAATAGCACCTGATAGGGTTGTGAGAATGTCGAGGTAGTGTGCTGCTTGGGGACTTTGCGTCGATAAATGCTTGAGGACTTGTTTTGCTCCCTCGAACGCGTTATTTATGTCTGATTCAACGGGGTATTTTGCGAATATCTCTAAGCCGAGTATCAATCCTGACGCAAATACGAGGGCCCTGCGCAGGTTAGCAAGTATAAAAGACTGATAGAAAACCAACTTACTTCATAATACACATATTCCCCTGTAATAACCCTGCATTGAGTGCCTCTACGCAAGTCTGCGACAAGTACATTGCAGCATCAAGACAAGCAGCCGCCAACTGCGAATGGGCTCCTTTGCCGAGCGGTTTCGCCGTAAGTGTCGACACCAAAAACGGTCTCGAAACTAACATGACGGCTAAGTAATACAAACATGAAACATGCACCTTTGTAATAGTTCCGTTCTGTCCTGATGCATCGGTAGGTATTCTCACCGACGCAGGTAGCTCACGCTTCCAGCGCTCAATGTCCTGGAGGAACTGTTCCACTATCGGAATTGTGATTTTCTTTTGGTCGTACAGAGTGTCAGTTATATCGTTTATTATGGAGGATACCTTGTTGGCGGCCATTAAAGATTCGGTAATGCGATCACCCGGTTGTGCAACATCGTCGAGTTTGCTATCCGATCGGATCTGAGCTGAGGCGGATGGACGGCCAAGAAGGGAGTTGACAAGTTTATCAAGGATGCAAACGCTCATCCAAACGCGCAGTCTAGTCAATCAGCTACAAGTTCCGTTCTAGAGTGTTCTGACTTACTTGGCTTGATCTCCCGAATCGGGCTTCTGCCCATAAGATTCCCTGGTATGCAACCCAAGCGCAAGAGCCGCCTTGGCAGCTACACCAAGGTACATAAACGCTGCGTTGCGTCGACACTCACCGAGCATGTAAAATGCCATGAGGAGAAATGTGCGAACCATATCTAGGTCTGGATCTTCGAGGAAGCCTACAAATGCTTGGCTGCGGGCTTTACGGAAGTAGGCCTGGCCTATTGTGCGAGCGCTGGAAATGGATTCACATTGGGCGCCAATGGCGATTACCAGGTCAAGTGAAGCTTGTTTCAAGGGTGACAGGAAACAAGAGGGTGACGTCGGGGTATCTATGGTTAGGAAGTGCGTTTCAAGGTCGGATTTGTCAAAGACATGAATCAAGGCTTCGGTCTGGTGTCGTTAGCGGTGGTTATGGTAGATTTCATAACACGACATACCACTGCGTAATAAGATTGCAAGTACCGCTGCTTTTGCTCATGACTCAATTGTAGCGCGCTGAGCTCACTATCGTGCGTTGTGGCTGTCGGCGATTCAATCTCAAGCATGGTGTCGCTCTTTTCGTTGTGAGAAAAGGCTGACGGTCCGATTTGTTGGGAAACCAGATTGCGAACAATTTGAAGGAAAGATATTGACGCAGCGCCGCCGATATAGACTAACAATTTACTGAGTATTTATCTCTCAGGATGATGTGGGCATCTTACCTCGCTCGCCCCGCGAATTCAAGAGCATCCGTGGTGGTGGATTCGTAGCAAACGAGGCATCATTCTGACTATCCTTGTCATCATCCTGCTGGGTATGCGACGGAGAAAGTGGTCTATAACTCTCGTCGGCCTCTAAATTCCTCGGCACGCTTTGATTTGATACCGTACTTGTACTTGTACGGTGTGTACGCGCGACTGAGTTTGCGGCAGCAGCTCTCTCTGCACGTGCTCTGGTTCTTGATCCTCGAGGCGCATACGTGATGAAACATTGCGTCTCTAGACCGCGACGCACACATTGAGTACAAGGTGCAGAACCACTACAGCGCTTTTTCGTTTCGCGGCAGAGATTGCATGCTTCTGCTGCTCTTTGTCGTTGATGTGCTGGGACAATTGGGCGAGGCATAGTTGAAGATTGCTGATATCTGGAGTTGAAAGGTCAAAAGTTCGGAAGTTCCTGTTCGGTGGGGGCTAGCAGTTGATAAGCTTCCCCCCAGAGACTAACTCTTTAGCGGTGGTAGGGGTTCATTTTGGAGTTTCTGCACCCATTATAGGAGGGCACAAGGATTAGCAACCACGACAAGAGGATAAAAGCACCGATGGCAAACATCTTAGCCTTTTCGGACGATGGTCCAAGTCTAGAAAGATAACCTAAAAATTCGAAAATATTGAATTGCATGTCGATGATGGTGACTGGATGTGAGTTCTGTCCCAACGCCACACAGCCTACCTAGCCAGAAGGGGCTTAAACTGGCAAAAAACATACAACAGCGGGGATTCGCTGGTCGTCACCGACCCAACTACTAATCCGCCGGTTAGTGGCTTGACTATGGGAGAGCGGACGGGATCCCGTATTTTCCACTACCTTTGGTCGTATGTACAAGGTTTGCAATAAGCATGGCGTATATCTATTTGTGGCCCACGGTTAAACTTCCATCTGAATTATCTCCTAACCCGTCCGCCAAGCCCCCAAGCCAAGGTAGAATCTATCATTAATTAATTCTTTTAGAGTGCGCTTGGAACCTTGAAAACAGTCCGCCCTCAATACAGTTCTAAGATTTAGCACCAGATTGAGTTACACCGTTGTCTTTAACAGAATGCTCCGTTACCACCCAGCGACAATAGTGTATATAGTGATAATTTAGTATAGCAAATAGTGGAGTAAGACTGCTGAGGCTCTGCATTCTGCCTGCTTACCCCCACGAGCAATCAAAGAACTTGAAAGTCGCACCTGCGATATGATTATTTATAAAACAAATTCTATACAATATAGTCTATCTCTTGCCTCGTTAGGACTCCCCGTTGAACCTTTTGCTGTTTTTTCTTTTTCTTTTCCCGTTGCACCTTTATGCTTTCAGTATGGCGCAGTGTGTTTATTTAACTTACCACCTATAGCTACCAGGTCTGAACAGAAGATGTCTGATTGCCAAGAATGTTTAGCAGACTCCAACTCTCAGCTTAGAGCCAGCAACTTGGCAGTGCAGATTATCATATGCGATGGCTATGCGCAACCCGGTCCAGAGCCTCTCTACACCACTAGTAGCGAATGTTCTAAGGCCCCCTTGCCTATGGAGCGTGTTGCGAGGAGCTATGTCAGAATATGAACTGAACTGTAAATCTCCGGTGGGTAAATATCCCGACTACTTAAATTGTTAGATCCCGTCAAGTATTGGGCTGTTTCAATTGGTACTGTCATTACACTAGCAAACAAGCTTATGAATTAACTTGCCGATAAGATTTCGACTGCAGACGCTGAGGATGAAGCCAATTTCGATCTCCTGACCTAGACACATCTAACATTCTCGAAGCTAAATCGGAAAGACCAGCGCAAAGAGATCCACAGGGTTAGATATAATCCACCACCATGCCGTCTTAGCAGACTCAAACATCCCTAAGTAGGCCTAAAGACCACCAATGTCTACTGTCGCGGTAAGGACCGAACAAGTGGATCTCTTCTTCCTCATGGCAGTAAAGATGCTCTCATCATGCGGAAGGTGATTGACTACCAGAAACATCGTCTTCTTATCTTCGCCTCCTAAAAAGCATGCAGTAGCATGACCTTCAACTCGTATACGGGCATTGATGTTGCCTTGCCGGTCGAGACGGACGAACTGCTCATAACCAAGCATAGAAAGCCAAATGTTTCCCTCGGTATCAAGGCACCCACCGTCGATTTTGACCAACTTTCCAGCAGCCTCTTTCTCCGCAAAGTCAGGAAGCGAGGAGGGCGACCAGAAGACCTGCCTCTTAGACAGCTCGCCATCTGGACAAATCTCAAATCTTATGAGGCCTTCTCCGAACGTCTCCGCAATGAATAGGCTTTTCCCATCTTCATTGATCAGCAGCGCATTGGGAAACGCAATTGGTTCAGCAACCACCTTGGCAGTACGGTCTGTGTCTACCATGATGATACGACCCGGGGCAGGCTTTTCTCCATGGAGGATTCGCGCGCCTATATCGTCTAGGTAGACCCTGCCTAATTTGTCGATGTACATATCGCCGCAATACCCAGTCATGGTATGAGACAGGTCACTATACAGTGTTGTCTTGCCGTTCTTCAGTTGGTACAATTTATTGTCAAACATGGACGAGTAGATGAGTGAATCATCGGGATGAAAGAACATGCCGTTAGGCTGCTGGTCGACCTTGGTCAAGGTTACTTTCTCTCCCGATTTGGGGTCGATGGTGTATATAGTGCAGCCAAGCATGTCACTGACATATAAGAGGCCATCGTGGTATCGAGGAGATTCCCCAAACAACATGCCAGCGGCAAGGGGTTGGGTTGCAAATTCTTTGACGTCTATCATTGTAGAGGGATTGAGAATTAGTGTTTACCCAGAATTATGATCTTGAGAGAAGGACGTGTATAGGGCCATGGGAGAAAAAAGACGTCGCCGCGCTTATATCGCTGAAGTAAGCATTACTTTGTGGTAATACATCCGTATTACCCGTATTATTCCGCGGCATATTCTATTACTGATCATAAAGCACGTGTAGCTGTTGATATCATGTTAACGTTATATCTTGCCTCCATACACTGTGTTGATTATCAATCCACATGCCACACGCCTAATGCAACATAGGAAGCGGAGGGGGAAAAGCTTTATGCGATATTCAAAATAACAACACAATTACGAAAAGCTTAGTCGGTGTTGGTGGCTTGAATCAACGCAGCAACGTAGACAATGAGGAAGCGAGTAGGAGGGATAACTTGAAGAACCTGAAGCCGAGTACGCCGAGTTTCGTCTCTGCAGAGTTGCGTTCGTCACCAGAGCACTCGATGTCACATTGGTCAAGATCCACACGACGAGTATCTGCCGCAGATGGCAGCGATGATGGCTGTTAACACTAGGTGTTCCGGAATGGCGGATGGGGCGGCAAGCCTCAATGTCGAGGGTTCAGCACACTCAAGGATGTCCGTGACACTGTCTTCAATATTGTATAAGCAGACAGGGCGGGTATCATCCATGTTAGGTCTTCTGATCCGCTATTGCTTCTTGTCAGAACTTCAACAAGGCCGGCAGCTGACGTCAATGGAGAATATGGTGTCCCAATGCTCAAAACCTTCACACGGCTGGAGGCTGGAAAGCCATACCCTGATATTCCTGTATAGTCTTTTTTCGGAGCGATATAATATATATTGGCGGTAATAGCAATGTATGTATAAGGACTTGATTCGTCTGAAAAGCCTTAGTACACACATGACTGATCTCTTTAGCACCCGTTCTTCTTGTGACGGAACGAAAACCCGCATTGAACTCGATCGGCTTCCTACGTCTACTGAGTATATTAAGCCACGTTGTTGCAATTCGTTACAGGAATTGGCAAGCAAAGGTATATTGATGGAGCCTTATGTTAAGGGCTTTGTTGAGCTACTTGAAGCGGCTGGTCCAAAAAGACGATTTAGTAACCTGAAGTTTCTTGATCTTTCTGAAGGATTTACAGACGATCCAAATATACCAGATTTAGATATAACCAAGTTAGTAGCTAAGTCTCAAACTGCTTCAAATTGGAGCCTATTTTCTTAGAGAATATGGAATTATATCTCCTGATCTGGAACCGCGGCACCATTTATGCATATGTTATCTAAAGTTAGGTCTTATATTATATATCACGGTAGGGAAAGAATGGTATAAACGGAAAGCCTATGAGATGCTTCGCTATGCACATGTAGTAAAGAGGACTAAAGGTATATAACCCTCTCAACCGATTACGGCATGACGGGCTTCAGCTGTGCCGACACTCTCGCTGCCCTCGACTCCAAACACGTCAAGATCTCCACACTTAGGTTTTCATGACGAAAGCACCACATGCAGTTTATCTTGCGGTCTATGGACCTAGACTCTGTCTCTGGCAGATCTCACAAGAGGAGTATAAGATAGACCACCGCATACTCCTCCTTGGACTTCGACAAAGCGAAAGCCCTTATGGTAAACATTAAGGCTGACAGCCTGCTAGACGATAGAATCAAAGAAGCAACAGCTGACTCTGCGATAGCGAATTCGGGTGCGATGGGCGACTTTATTGGGTCTTTCTGTTCAACCTTCACTGCTCACCTCATCTTCCTCGGGTGGTCCGATAAGGATTGGCGGATGTGTATTGATGATTGCTGGAGTAAGACTCAGAATATCCTGCCCAGGGGTCATTCGTCGCAAATCGTTCAACCTGCCGAGTTCAGCGTCTCAGCAAAACAAGCTTTGAGATTGCAGAAAGTACAAACTAAACGCCTCATTAACAAGAGAAACTCTCAATTTCGAGTCCTTCGCTCTGGCGATGGAAGATATTCCACTATCTCAAATCATCAAGTCACCACGGGCCCCGGATCACGGATGGTAAAGAGCAGTACAGGGTCGTTGAATGAGATGGTGATATACAAAAAAAGAGAAAACGAGAAAGAAGGAAAAGTAATTTAACAACCTCAGCAACCTCGATATCTTTTCGTTCGAGGGAATCCAGCACCTCCGCTACTTGGGGCAGCAATCGGGAAGCTATGGCTCGGTGATGGAGCTCAACCGCCAAGCCATGCGCCATATCGCAAAGCGGTACCCCGACTAATCTCAGCACGGGCTTCCGGAAAATCTCCAGCAACATTGTCTGGGTGATATTTTTTCCTTTACGCAACGAGTTCAACGTATCCGAAAGAATTTCGAGATTCACATAACCCCATTAACGTCGTTACTCGCATGGCTGCAAGACGGGAAAACCTTGGTAGAATACACCAAGATGCTCTAGGTTGCTCACCAGCTAACACTCTATCCCACACTTTGTCAGGACAATTCGATGTCGTAGCATACAGATCGGTCGCATCCTCACGTAGAGCTCGGATCATCAATCGCAAAAGGTGGAGCGCATTGTGGGCATGATTGGGAAAGAAACTATCTCATGCAACTGCGCACTTGCGTGATGATAGCATTTCTTCCCCCTTGTTTGTGGCTGGGAGTGAACTTCATCAATACTACGAATTCCCGTTCTTACTCTCTTCTAGAGCTTTTTCCAAAGTGGACTGGTGGAAGTAAGCTAAAATTCGACGAGCGTCGATAACGTCGTGACATTATATAACAATGCATTCTGGCTGTAGACTCCTACTTGAGAGACATCAGTGCTATCAGATCCTTGTTTACCAGATTCAATACTTTTATCGCTAACTGACGTCACATCATTAGCTGATATACCCTAGAGCTTTTTTACTTAACGCACTATGGATTGTCATATAGCTATACAACAAGGTATTGCTAAGTGATCATATGCAAGAAACATTACAGTGGTAATGTAATTGTTTCATGTGTTGATAAGTTTAACCCGTGCTCCTAACGAATGCCCTGTTACTCCATGTTTCCAATATTCCTCATTAATGCTCTGTGAGAACCGCATGGAATCAAGACCCACTTCGGTAATGCCGGCATTAGATCGGAGATTGATCTGCTTATCGATAAAGTGGATCATCAGACATGTTTCTCAATCTCAACTTGAACTTCACTCATACCGCTCAAAACCTGAACTCTTCTTAGAGGATGTCCGCCACAGACGATGGAGAACTCCCCGCAGTCTTTGAGACCATCTCAACAGGCTACGACACGCATTCTGACAGAGACAACACCGTCGATAGAATAAGATCGCCGCGTCATGGGCTAAAGAGAATTTCGGCCGCGTGTCAGAGATGTCGACGGAGGAAGCAAAAGGTATGTACAACAACTCTGTGGAAGGGTGAACAATAGATGTTAAATAGGCTGTGTACAGTGTGACGGCAGACATCCTGTTTGCGGTTCTTGTGCCGCTGCCAATGTCCCCTGTGTACCTTCAGATCGCCTCGTTGTTAGGCCAGACAGGGAGTGCGAGTGCGACCATCTTCGAGGTCAAGTAGAGCGTCTTAAAGACCGCGTCAATGAACTTCAAACTCGACTGGCAATGCAGTCGCGACTCCCCTCAGAAGCGCTACCTCAGGACAATATGCAGACCCGCCCTCTTGATGCACGCCTGAACGAGCGTCCTGAACCTGATGGCTCGGTAGCAAGTCTTGAGAGAGGTTATATTGGACGCATGCTTCTCCCTACGTTTCGAGGAACAAATACTAATGGAAGTTCCGAGTCCGGGTTCAGGAGTGGTCCTTGGCAGTTGTGGAATGGACTTTCTGCTAGCGACACGCCTCCAACAGTCACGTCAAACACGTTCAATCTACATCGCGATGGAATTGGGCTAATAGACGTGTTTTTCGACCGGAGATGGCCACAGTATCCTGTTCTTCATCGACCTACCTTTATGGAGCAGCACTACATACCCTACTGCAATGGACAGATACGAAGTAAATTGTCTGCTTTTGAAGTACACATGGTCCTCGCTATAGGAGCCTCGGAAAAGGCGCGGATCAGTTCTGATGCACCTGTTTCCCACGAGTATTTCTTCGAAGCGGCGGTTCGTGATCTTGACTGTGTGCTTGCAGCTGAAGACATTGACTGTATACGATCTCTTTCGTTGCTCTGTCTGTTTGGAAGCAATGAACCGCAGTCTGTCAACTTGTGGTACACCGTTGGTATGGCTTTAAGACTTGCAGTTGGCATCGACATGCACAGAGAGGAAAGTCTAGCACATAGATCTTTGTTAGACGCTGAGATGCGCAAGAGACTATTCTGGAGTCTATACACGATGGATCGAAGCGTGTCCATATCTCTGGGTAGACCACTCGGTATCCAAGACGCTGACATAACTATTCCGCTCCCTCTCGTTCTCTCGGATGAACAAATCGCTGGACCATCAGACCGCGCCATACCCAATATCCTCCCTGACGTCCGAGACATGTCGGCGTTTCGCCACATCGTTGAGCTTCGTCAAATAAATGGAGGGATCTATTCAGCTCTGCACTCAGCTGGTGGCGCAAATCTCGAAAGTGCCAACCTCGACGTCATACGCCAACAGCACTATACTCGTCTCAACGCGTGGCTTCTGTCTGCCCCCAGATACCTCGCTCCTCTATCAATGTATCAAACGCCAGAGTGGTTCCAGATTGCGTACCATCAGGCTGTTATTAATCTACACAGACCCTCGCACGCTTCGCCTGTGAGCAGCGCCGACGCGATTCGGCTGTGCGCTGATTCATCAATTAGTCTGATTAGTTGCTACAACGCCCTGTACGCCAAGAACAAGATCATCTATACCTTTGTGGCGCTCGACTCTCTATTCATGGCGGCTGTCACAATGCTGTATTCCATTCGCGCAAGTTCGGTTGTCCGCCATGAATTGACGCGAGAAGTGGTCGAGTCTAATATTGAGACATGTGTGAGACTCTTATCCAAGATATCTCACGGCAAGACTGTTGGGGAGAGGAGTACACAGATTATCAGGAGATTGGGAAATGCGACACTGGCTATTTTTGACAACAGTTCATATGCCGAGGGAGAGATTGATACAGAGTTTATGTCGTGGTTTGGCGTCAAAAGCCAGAATCCGGTAAGGCCGGAATACCCTACTCCGAGTATTGATACTGCGTGGAATGATTTGTTCGAGCATGGGTATGATCTGAATAGTTTTCAGAATGTGCATTTACTTTTATGATTGTAATTAGTCAAGAAAGCTTAATGGAATTGGTTCTTCATGCATACATCATGCGTGAACGCAGCAAGGATGACTTGCCTTGGAATAAAGCATTAGCTTGAGGGACACAACACATCTGCGCTTGTTGTGGCTGGATAATGACGACCGCCAACTACGGCAGATGTCTCAGCCTTGACTTGGATGAACTATTGGTCATTCGATATGTACCAGAGAATTGAATTCATACCAGGGGCACTGATCAAGGCTGCCTGAGGAGAGTGATTGTAAGACAATGTTGTAATTCCAGAAAGATATGGCGGAGACAGTTGCTGTTGCAATGTTATGTTCACAAGATACAGCAGGTTTCCAAGCACAAATATATAATTCAGCCTAAAGTAGCTTATAGTGAAAGTGGATACAAAAACCAACAGTCATAGTCCGTTGACGCGGAGTAGCTGGCACTGGCTTTTCCCGTGACTATCCCCCAGACTATGAACTCCCCCAAAATATCCAACCAATCAATCCATCGTGTGCTCCCTAGCAATCGTAGCTTTGGCTATTGCCGTCGTTGTAGTTGGCAAGTGACCCTCTAGCCGATCTTGACACAGTTGAGGGCTTGGACATTGACGAGAGCGCCCTGTCAAGTTAAAAATAAGTCCTTTTAATAGTTTGAGAGTAAAACTTACAAGAGGGGACTGGGTCTTGCAGCAGTAAGCGTTACCCTGGCAGCCGCCGCCGATGATCTGGACGACACAGGTGAGGAGGCCGTTGCAGCACACCTGTTTGTTCTGGGCAGAGCAGACGGGTGTGTTGCCGCCGCCAGAACCGCCAGTGCGAGCCTCGATGTCGGCGGGAGCAGCCATAGCAGCGGCGGCCATGGCGAGGATGGTGGTAAGAGTAGAGAACTGCATTTTGGATGGATTTGAAAGGGTTGGGTTTTAGTTGAAAGTGTTGAAGTGGTTGGAGGATGCTGTTGGAAGATGCTGTTGATTGTTGGTGAGGAATTGAGATTTGGAGCGAGGGAAGCTGGGTCTTTATACTTGAGAGGCTCTCATCAAAAGCCACGATTTGGTCTAGTTTCCTCACTCATGTTTTCTCCAAACAAGATTGTCGTGTCCAATTCATCGTTATGGTCCTCAATAAGAAGCTAAGCATTGATCAGTGTACTTGGTGGAGACCACCTGTTCGCCTCACGTCGTTCACTTCCACCCCTGCTGATGATCATCGACCGATGGCCGGACGCGGGAAACCCCATAATAATCACCTCAGATCCTATCACATCACCATTTCTTTATTAACAAGGGTGGCTATAGCACATTCTATTATGCTTTGGTGTAACGATCTGAGTTGGACTAACTACCGATTGTTACTCTGCGCTATAAACAAACAGTAACTAGTAAATCTTAAATGTACACGGATAGCTCCGTGGCTTTGAGCCAATGCCGAGTCACGATAGACGCCGGCTCGCTAAATTTACAGTTGAATAAACGGCCGTATACTAGCGATGAGATTCAGAAAAGCAACAACATACAAGCAGGTAAATGTGTTCGCTTTCATGTCGGGATATTCGTCCCGATAAAAAAGACCACTATCGTCATTGTCGCCTCATTTTTCCTTGTTTTCCTTTCAGCTCCAGCGGCTAGCGGCAACGAATCCACGAGTTTACCGACTTTTCCCCAGGAATTGTTCGAAATATAACAGTTTCAGGCTTGGTACAGGCGACACAACAGATGAGGGATACACAGCATGAGTCAATGTACAGTTGAACGGTTGATTCTGTTGTGTTAGTGGTCTGCACCTGTGCGACACAAGGGTAACTCGGATAGCCACGTCGTCAATGATATGTTAGCCAGACGCGGCCTCATTTGGTGTTTGCTTCTTTTATGGACTTTAACTGCAGTGTCATGGGGTAAAATGAACATTCAATGAGCCTGATGACATATTTTTGAATACAAAGGTCCACTTATACTTGCTTCTTTTATTATCTAAAAGCAAATAACGCGTTGTTCCTGACTTGGTCAACTCAACCGACCCCCCAAGTTCAAGTCGTAGTTGTTGCCCCCCGTGGGAATGTGCATCGATCGGCAGATGCTCGTCTGCATTTGTAATGCCGATGGTCCGTAAGTGCATATTGAAGACGAGATTATTGGTTCTCAGCCTCTACCGAAAATCTCACATCTGTGCTTTGTAACGATAACCGTAGTCTCTTACAGCGCTGATCGCTGTGAGGTTTTGTTGAAGGCTTTTACTTTAAGGAAACTGAAATAAGCTCAAACTCTATTGAAGGGTTAACGTGAGGTTTGTGGAAAGATAAAAAAGACGTTGCACTGGGCAGCCGTTACGTTTACTATTAGCTTTACATTAAATTAGGCTAAATTAATCGTTTTTTGCAAATTGAACTAAAATAAGTGTTTCGGTTCACAGCAGACAGAGTGGATAACTATGGCCATGTGTGCTGCAACGAGAAGTGCTCCATCTGCTCCAACAACCAAGACATACAACGTATATAACAATAATGACGAGTAACAATAACACCCTTAACGTTGGGCGTGCCAACAGTCGACAAGCATATACACCCCTTCTTCTTCCGCCGAGCCGAGAAAAAGAAAAGAATTACACGACCGGCCGTACTCAATGTTCGCCGACTTCCAGACCGAATGATCTGCAAGATCACTTGCTTTATTCAATAGAATACTTCCGTCTGATCGCGGAGACTCCACTTGTAATTCACCAGACTCCAGTGTCAATGTTTATGAACCTTGTTATTCTACTATTGGACCACGTCCAGATTTTGAGCCTACAGGGATAGTCTAAAGGATTGCGTCCATGATTAATTACTCAAGCTATTTCTCCAGTTACTCCAGTTACCTAATTCGTTCGGAACAAAGGCGTCCAATGGGGACAACACAGGCTAAAATGCGAAACCGATCTTGTTTGACACTATTGGAATTCCTTTGAAGCCGAAAGTATAATGATGCTAAATTGATGTCTGCTCCAACGTCATGATCTATACATCCACTGCTCTGTTAGGATATCGTAGCTTCTGTTAGTAAATCTCAAGGCGATAGTTATGCACGATAGTCTTTCACGATAGTTGAGCAAGCTAGTTGGGTACGACCGCCACGTTAATGAAGTTCTAGACCGGTGAACGCGAAGTGGCTTGCACTTATGTGACGCCCGAAACAAAGACTAAGAGGTCCGGTATGACGAAGTGGTA
Organism: Fusarium aywerte; assembly: GCA_013186375.1. Lineage (NCBI taxonomy): Eukaryota > Fungi > Ascomycota > Sordariomycetes > Hypocreales > Nectriaceae > Fusarium > Fusarium aywerte. The sequence goes on along the minus strand of JABCQV010000126.1, from coordinate 79,368 downwards.
AGACAGCAGGTTTAGTTAGCACGGATGGCCTCATATCCTTTATTACGGCTTGATAAGAGTGTTGCGATTTCCATTTGGTAAATAAATCCTGTTTTTACGGCCTTGTTCTTGATTTGTCGGTGTAGTTGATGGTATGAACAATAATGATGCGAGCTGAAGTGCCAGGTTCCAGGTAAAGCGGAAGTGAAGATCAGAGTCCAGATTGTAAGAAGTATTACGGGTAGATTTGATTCCAGTTCGTCGCCGAGACGAAAATGTTTATCGGACAGCTGAACAAGAGCAGTCCGACACAAGGGTCTTCGACTCTGTTCATGATAGCACACCATTCCAGTATTAGAAATTGTCCATAGGTTGAATCATTAGTGAAATCTATAGATGATCATAAGTTCTTTGCAGTACCTGCAATTACAATAAGCTTGCTCGAAACACAACGAACTTCAACCGACATAACCTACCCTATCGTTAAATTAAGGAACCATAGACCATATCCATTGCGGACCCGATGTGAACAGACAATGGCATGATGATCCCTGTCAACATATGGATACACGGATATAGCCGCCTGTCGCGCTCAGGCCGGATCCACTACCCGGGCCGCTTCCATCTCCGCCCACTCTCGTACTTCCCGTCTCCATCAGCTAGATTGTCGGCGGCCTACGGATGAAGTACCTGAGATGTCCCCTGTCTATCGTGACTCGTTCAACGTTTAATCACTCTACAGTTCTAGACCAGCCGATTTCGGCGGCAGCACCGTATCGAACATGGATCGGCTTAGTTGTTGAATGCTACCAACAAATTTACCAAGACTCGGTTGCCCAAGCCTAGAATCAGTAGCGAGTCACGGTATGGTGGCACTTAATAAACGAAGATTCGGTTGACCCGATTGGTGAGAACGGTCCTTATTTGCTTCCATCAGTCGTAAAACCTTCGCAAAGGAAACTCTACGATCACCCGCGAAGACTCATGTGTTATGATACTTTTATAAAATCGTAACTCTTTTAGGCGGTATAGATATAGCTCTTTCTCCCCAGAGTAACAAAAGTTGTACTGGCAAGATGAAAACAAGTAAAGCCCATATTCTAACTGTAGATATCGCGACGTCTATCGATAGGTACCGACCACAAGTTGTCAAGTAATCCTCACGGTACGTACATTCACTATACAACCCCAAAGCTTTTCAGAACTAGGTGCTCTCCTATTAAGTCCACCCCAAGTCACTATGAGGCTGCGTTTGAAGCATCCTGAACCCAGCCCTTGAGTATAAACACCTTGCACCCTCCAACACATTCTGCGACCAAAGATCAATATTTTCAACCCTAGTTCTCATCGCAAAGCCGATATAAACACGAACCAAAACTGACCCAACTCCAAGACCACGTACAATCTACTTCACCAAGACAAGCCAGAACTTGGCAGTTTTGGGCTCTTTGTCGCAGAACAGCAAGATATAACCAAGGAACGCGCGGTCCTTTTCAGCTATCCAACAACGTTCTTGGGTTGGATTGAAGTTGCCAAGGAAGTTTGCGGTGATTCTGGATATCAGGGACTTCAATCTAGAGTCAAAATTCCAGTGATTGGCGTAGACTGATCCACGGTACGTGATGAGCCCTTGTGTCACCTGGCCGGTGAGTGTAGTGATTTGGAAAGGCTTTTAGGCCATTTTGAGTTCAGTTGATGAAAATTGTGTATCAGGAACCAGCACGTGTAGTGTTTAGCTTGCATGCATGTACAATGAAGAGTCCGTCGAAAGGCAGCCCCCTCGCATCTCACTACAACGATCTACGTTCCATACAGTAAGAATGGTATGGAAAGTAAATTATAGGTAATATAAAGAGGGGCTTTTGTTTCGAACCTTCACCCTCGAGAGGCGTCTAGCTCTTGTCAGCTGATATCGTTTAGTGAAATAGAAGGAAACATTATTTAGGAAAGTCACTACTGAAAGGAAAGATACGCTCGCTACTACCTATTACATTTAATATGATCTGGGAAATGGAGCTGATTTATCCTAAAGATACGGAACCAAACCAAACCAACCTACTTCCGTCACATGGTATATTAGCCCTTGTATTAGTACCTTTCGTGATCTCCTGGCTACCTTTTGGCGAGACCCCATTTATAGACAGGGCTGGGGCCACGATGATAAGCCTAGACATGATGTTGACAAACATTCAAGGGCAGCATCAATTGTGTTGATGCATCAAGAATAATTAAACAGGTGTTACACACCTAACAGGTTTTGCTCTAGTCAGTATGTCAATTAAACGTTGTATTGAGGCAGGACCATCATGTCTAGACGGGACTATTATGTCTGATTGACACCTACTCCGACTAGCCCCTACGGGCCAAAAATAGACTTGCAGAGGTGCCAAAAATGGCAAAAAAAAAAAAGGGTATCGCGGGACCTGTTTCTGAGGCTTCTTTTTTCCAAGAAGTCAAGGCAGTGAGTGGAACTGCAGCCTTAGGCCGGGTTATTGAGCAATTAATGGATTGCAATTTAAGCCGCTAGACTACTGGCTAGGCCGTCTTGCTGCCGTTGAAGGTGTCTTGAATATGATAGTATATATAAGATAGAAGGTGCCAGCCTGGGTGTCTACTAGGGCAGGACCTACTTAACATGGCTGAGTTAAACAGGATCAGGCCTACAACAGCTAATATAGCTGACCACTGACTAGCAGTAACAGAAGGTCAATTTTAATGTAGCTGAAGAAGCTGTTCCTTATTATCCCTTATTATTGAAGAAACCTGCTGTGTTAAAAGTCAACACCCTGTTCTACCCCTTGTACTCCCTAACATGATGACCCTCCGCGAGATACTTCCTGCTGCAGATGCGTACCTCGTGGCGGGACCTAACTCGAAGATGTTCGTGTACCCAGCCCCGTTCATGTCGAATCTCGTGTACCCGCCTGAGCTTTATGAGGCGCTAGAGAAGTTTGCCAAGGCACATCCCCACGACATGTTGAATGCGACAGCCATGCTGTTCGCGGTCCAGCTTTGGGTCGACATCGTCCGAGACCCCGAAGGCAAGATCAAATCCTTCGCTCAGAAGCCGCTACCGCCGGTCCCTCTATGCGTCTTCATCATCTACTTTGAGCATTGGCTGAAGATCCGCGAACACCTTCGGTGTTTATCGTTCGTCCACCCGTTCCGAGCAATGGCGATGATATACAGTAAGGACAAAGAAGCTAGCCCAGCTTACACAGTCCAAGAGACCATCGACCCGGATCACATTCGTCAACTTGTTTCTGCCGTTCAGCCCAAGTTTCAATAGATTGCGGCTGTCACACGAGTCGAGCTTCAGTCTGATGATAGGGTCAGGTGGGTCACGATAAAATAGGCACACTAAAGCTCTCTTTTCCATATGAGAATTAGGATAGCTATAAAATTCTTAGGTTAACTTTAGAGACTATTCTGACTAGGTATTTCTATAAGCCTCCAATAATATGTCACGCCTGCAGATATCTCCGGTTATGGCTGCACCTCCTCCGCGGAAAGATTAGCCGTCCACAATCACTAAACACCACTTAGTTTACTTCGTGCTTACTGGAAATGGCAACCATTCAAAGGGGAGCTGGTGCGCTAGTCACAGATTGAAGCTGATCCGAAGGATATAAATAAACTTAAAACACGTTATAAACCTCATGACGCTGAGTAAAAGTACAATATAGTATATGTAAAATAGTCATACATAGCATCTTATGATGCATTGTCTCCGCAAGAAAAGACACCACGGACGCCTGAAGAAGAGTTGAAAATATCAAGAAGCTCAGTGATAGATGCCCACAGACCAGCTGCGTTCATAAAGAGCGACATCAGAATAAGCCAGGTGTTGACGATGGTGAGGCAGATCTTCTTCCAGTCACGGAAGTATTGTCCCTTGTTCATGTGGAACCAAAAGACGGCACTGAAACCGTATGTGAACCATGAAATAGTAGTAGCAGATGTGATGGAAAGGATAGAGTCAAAAACAGGGATAGCGTTAGACAGGATGAAAACGACAATCCAAAAGCCAGTAACGGAGGCGATCCAGGTTCCCCAGGACTTGACCGAGCTAGCAGTGACTTCATGAAGATTGCCAGTCCATCGCATAACGTTGACAAAGATGTACTTGGAACCAATGTGACCATAAGCCAGACCAGTAGCGAAGATAGCAGGGAGGGCAACACCATAGGCAGCCTTGGAGAACACCGGCGCTGTGGATCCCAAGATTGGCGAGGTAGTGTATTCGGCTCCGAGGCAGTAGAAGATGACTGCAAAGATAACGTACATGGTCATGGAACCACATTCAAGAACGGTGAGACAGAACTTGAAGTCTTCAAGGGGATGTGCCATCTCCGCGAGGTAGCCCTTTTTCGCAAATCTGTTAGCTACGTTCAGTCATTCAGGATTTAGTTCAACTTACCACAAAGCTTAGGTTGGCAGCATAGGCAAAAACAATCTTCAAGCAAGCGTTGAGACCATCGCGAAAACTGGGGTTTCCAACAATAACAATTTCTCTGCGCCACTCAGACATGTTGTCAACTCCTCGGGGACCATCAACACCAAGAACAACCATGACGATGATGCAAGCGGCCAAAACACTAAGAGCGTTGGGAATACCAAGGTGAGACACGAACTTGGTAGTGCGGGGGAGACAGAAGATGTAGCATGCTGCGCAGGAGATGAAGATAAAGACGACAGTGCAGGTGGCATGGCTACTGATTGTGTTAAGGGCGATAGAGAGGGTGACCATGGCCGATGCAGCGACGAAGATGACTTGGATCATCATCATTGCACCTGCGATGCTTTCGAGGGTCCTTCCACCGACGAAGCGAGTCATGTCGACGACATTCAACACTTGAGGGTGCAGTCTGTAGTATTGTAGAAGCTCATAGGCGGTATACCACGACATGACACCGATACCAATCAGAGCGATGATACCGGGGACCAAGCCAAGGGTCTTGAGAGTAGAGGGAAGCGATAGGATACCGAGACCGATCTGATTGGCGAAGAGGATAAAGATCGTATCCCATCTCTTGAGTGTTCGAAAGTTCTTTCCTCCTTGAGAGTAGATGTTTGAATTGTCGGCCGATTCGTCGACCGTCTGGAAGTCGTGGCCGTCGTTAGAACTAGTATCGTGCTTCAACCCATCGCTATCAGAGGCGACTCCATCGTGGAGCTGGCCAGCAGTCTTTGGATCATCGAGTTTCTCCATATTTGCTGTTTATAGTGGGTATATATAAAAAGCCAAGAGTAATGGGCTGATGAAAGAAGAAAAGAGACAGACTGTCACCAGGACAATTGACGGTGCTGTAGACGTATGATGATGATGATGATAGCTGAAGGAGAGGCGACAGTTGAAGCTGGAGATAAACGAGAGAGATAAAGTGGAATTGACTCAAACTTTATACCGTCCGCCTCATCTTCATCTTTGTATAAATGGCGCACTTGATTAACTGTGCTTGATGGTCTGACAGATAGGGGGTAGGCGAAGAGCACGGAGACGTCATTGCAAATATATGGCAGTCACCCAATGGGGAAATTGGAGTGATAGGCTCCGCAAGAATATCTAGAATATCGCTCGCCTCAAAACAGGGCTGTAGTATCCCGACCCGGGGTAGAGGGACAGCACGTGGGTGACAATAAAATAGAGACACTAAAGGTCTGTGCCATAAAGATTGGAATAGAGACAGAAATCTTTGGCCTAGTTTAGATGATCCTCTGACCAGATATTTCTGTAACTTCCTCTAATGTCTCTATTTTATTGTTACCCACCCGACGGGTAGAGGCTGACGCGCTGTTCTTTTTCGCCCCTTTGGAGAGTCCCCGTGGGGGCTCGATGAAACGGAACACATACCGTGTTCCCACAAGCGCGTAGATGTTTCCTATTAAGGGTATTGTCTATCGACCGGTCAAATTCGGTCCCTTTTCGTTCACGTTCCTGTGGGATAACAAAGTTGGCCGGGCCAGTCGGATATTGAGCTGAAGACCGCACAGCCCAGAAGGTATCCTTGGCTTATTGGATACTTTGCTTCAGATGGATGGAAATTTGACCGAAAAGAGCTTTCTGTCTGTGCTTTTTTTGCTTGTCCGGACTCACCGGGGGGGCTTGACGTCAGGGATGAAGGATATTTTTAACGCGACAAAGTTCAGCCTCATTTAGCCGCGAGTGGTTAAGACAACGTCTGCTGTAGATTTGAGTATTGTGTGTAGACTTTGACTGGCTTCGAGAGTCTTGTTATCGAATCTACAGTTGGTACTGTCACTTTTCACATCGTCAATCGAACTGAACTTTTAATCTCGTGACAATGTCCTTGCTTCTTGGTTTATTATGGGCTTAACATTACTATGACTAACATAACTCCATTATTGTCTTGGCAAACCCCATATCTTACGGTCAATCTCCATAATAGGCCCACGCTCAGGTCCCTGATCCCCAATAATCACGAGACGAAATGTCAGAAAAATGCAAGAATGAAATGCATCGCGCTCGTCAGATAATCGAAACCCTGGAGGCAACAGTTTTCATTAGTGATGAGAACCAGAATTCTTGCGAGCCCCCATGGGGAATGCGGATTTTCCCCAGAGTAACAAAAACGGTGCTTTTTGGATCTGTTTATGGGGGAGAGACTTGGCGATTGAGATGTATCGGCAGGCAATTCCTCATTTCTTCAATTTTGACGATCGTTGAATTCTCACAGCACGGTCAAATTTCTTGTTGTCCTTCTCGGGTGATCCGCTACAGTATGCATAACTATGTCATTACTTTCACTTTAAATCGTTCTAGAAAACGACTTATGCTAACAGTAGCCATGCTATTCCCCTCATTTGGTTAGTCTAGCCGTGTTTCCTGGTCTTAGCTTGCGTGGCACGCACCTCAGCTCTGTATTGCCTCCGGCAAAGATCTACACCATTAGGTCAGAATGGAAAAAAAGACACGAGTAAGTTGACACGAGGCACTGACATCAATCAGCAGATCATTGGCTGTAACTGTCCTCATTAAACACAAGACAGAGAGATCGCCAACGGGCATTTCCTTGGATTTTTGTTGTAACGCGATTTGTATCAACGGTGCACTATCGTCAACATTATCAACTCCACTGAGAACCTGGCAATTCAGTATTATTGGTATATGCATCAATACCGTCAAGCCAACGGGTTTCCACTAATTTTCAGGGGGTAAATGGGTATCCCGAGGTGCTAAAGCTGGAGCCTAGCTGACAACGAAGCAAGGGGTTTTATGCACGTCCCGATATGGGCTCCATCAACCTTATGCGCGATTTTTATTCTAGAAAATATCTTTCTGTACTAAAACTCTGTTTCACGATTGGTCTCTTGCCAATATATCACTCGGGACTTCTACGGGATCACCGGCGAATTCCTGCTGTCTTGTACTAATAAGAAACAGTAGCGCCGGTACTGAGCCGGGAGATCCTAGGATGGATCATAGGCAACGCGGCTTGGTCCGAGTCTTGGCTTGTTCTTTGTTGCACTTGTAAATGTGAGTTAACCGCGTTGAGACATAGGAGCCGAGAAAGGTCTCTCGGGTAGGTTAATATTGAGGATCAATGGGGTCATAGAAAGCATCTCCAGATGTCGGACCATGAATCAAACGGCTAAAGTCGGACCATTGCAATTATCAAGCTTAATTTTAGTAATAGTATTGCTGCCCAGTCTTGGCATTCTGCAGATGAGTGAATATTGGGGTGAAGTCAGGTTCTTCTTCGGTGTCATTGCTTCCTGATGTCCATGCTCTGGCGATCCAGATCTTTCTGATGAATCCGCAGCATATTGAAGGGGTAAGCTCGTACATTATATAGATAGATTGTTGGGATAAATTCCTTATATGGCAGTACCTTGAGTCGAGTACCCTACTTATGTTTGCTAATAGAGGCTCCAAAGAATTCTAGCCCGTTAGCTATGCAGCTAGGTTATAATAAAATAGAGACACTAAAGTTCTGTTGCTACATAAGGATTAGGATAATCGATAAAAACCTTTAGGTTAGTTTAGGAAATCCTCTGATTAGATATCTCTGTAAGCTTCCTTTAGTGTCTCTATTTTATTGTTACCCACCTGCTATGCAACTAATATACATGCAATCGGATTACCAATTCTTTAAATATATTGGAATAACCCTAGGGCCTATCCTACCATTACTTCTGCTTTTCTGCTTCCTCTACAATACTTTGCAAAATGAACTTGGTCTCTTTCACTGGCCATTCAACCTTTTTCTCATAGTCTGCCTTGAATGACCACTTACCGGAGCCAACCATCTCAGTCTTGGTGCCATCACCATCAGGTAGCACCACTTCCATTGTTGTGCCAGTTGGCACCTCAACTTCCACAGACAGCACTTCCTTCCCCTCATTAGTCCCCTCAATCTTCCAAGAACTAGAAACCATTCCATAAGGTGTTAGATGCGATGCAGATGCCCACTTGAAAGCTCCGACAATTTCCGGCTGCACTCTAGACTTCTTCCACCCAGCCGCAACCTGTTGCAGCCCAGCAAGTCTCTCCACCATGAATTTGGCGACCGCTCCATAAGCATAGTGATTGAAACTAGTCATCTCACCAGGATTGATTGAACCGTCTGGTAACATACTATCCCATCGTTCCCAGGTAGTCGTACCACCCATAGAGATAGCGTACAGCCAAGATGGACACTTCTCGTTTAGAAGCATGGCGTAAGCTACATTGCTGTGGCCTGTTCGGGAGAGGGCTTCGCACACATAGGGTGTACCAGCAAAGCCAGTACCTATACGGAAGGCGTTTCGCCGGACGATGTCTGATAGTCGTGATCCAGCATGAGAGAACTGCTCCTTATTGAGAAGGTTGAAGCAGATAGCGAGAGCGTATGCAGTCTGGGTATCTGACACTAGACGTCCATTTGGAGAGACATATTCCTCAGAGAATTCCGCGCGGGCGTTCTCGGCCCATGTTGTGTAGTAGGAGCAAGCTTCCGTCTTCCCCAGTACATCGCAGACTTGGCCCATAATATCGAGACAGTGTATCAGAAATGCGTTAGCAACTAACGGGGGATCTGTCGTAGCCTTAGCAGCATCATCCACAGGTGCACTTGGATCAAGCCAGTCCTTACAAAGTTAGCGAGACCATTTTCATTTTCAGGACAAACATACCGCAAGTTGATCCGCGTCAAACGACCAAAGGTGAGTAGATCCACGTGTGTTTCTGGGAATGACCTTGAGCCAGGACTCCATAGACTCGTACTGGTCAGCTAGGACAGACGAATCGGCTGTTTCTTGATACAACGCCCAAGGTGCCAAAACGACAACGTCATGCCAGATTGCACAAGGCCAGATAGGACCCCATATTCTGCACTTATCCAGGACATTAGGCGAAACCATTGGTGGGATCCCTCCTCGTTGCTTTTGGTCAAACCAAACGCCCTTGAGCCAGTCTCTGAGGATTGGAAAACAACCATAGACAAAGGTAGCCGTTGGAGCAAATAGCGCCAAGTCTCCAGTCCAACCGAGTCGTTCGTCACGTTGTGGACAGTCGGTGGGTATGGACAGGAAATTACCTCTCATGCTCCAACGGACATTACTAAAAAGCTTGTTTAGTTTGTCGTCTGAACATGCAAAGTACCCTTGCTCTTCCATATCAGTGTGGCACACAACAGCTTCAAGTGCACCAGTGATATCCTCTTGACTCGATGGCCAGCCTTCGACCTGCAAATAGCGAAAGCCATGATACGTGAACCTCGGCTCATAGCTCTCTGGCCTTTCGTCACCTCTGAGTGTATATGTGTCTGTGGCATCACACAATCGAAGAGGTCTTGTGCCCAACTCTCCATTCTCGAGCACTTCGGCATGGCGCAGGATGATCGTATGTCCGCGAGGACCTTTGACATGCTTGATACGAACATAGCCTACCAAGTTCTGACCAAAGTCTATGACAATCTTTCCTGTTGGGGTAGTGATTTTGTCGACGGGCTTGATCGTCTCGACACGACGAACAGGCTCGGAATAACCAGCACTAAGTTCAACCTCCTCCGATATGAAGGGTAGCTCTTCCGCGCTTTCCCATTGTCCAGTTACATGACCTGGAGAAGACCATCCTGGTATCTCAGCGGTTGCATCGTATTTCTCTCCGTCATAAATCTCTGCTTGTCGGATCGGGCCTTGAGACACCGTCCAACTGTTGTCTGTGGAGATGATTTGAGTAGACCCGTCGTCGAAATGTAATTCAACCTGTGCAAGCAGGCTTGTTCGGGTGCCATATACATTCCTTCGGCCTCCGTCAAAGCTCAATCGACCGGTAAACCATCCTTCTGCCAGGTGGACGCCCAAGCAATTATCTTGTCCATCTAGCAGGTCGGTGATGTCGTAACTTTGATAATTCAACCGGTCATCGTAACAAGTCCAACCTGGCGCTAAGAAGTAGTCACCCACGCGACGTCCATTGATCTCTGCTTCGTACACGCCTTGTGCAGTGATATACAATCTCGCCGATTGCACATTCCGACTTGATGAGAAGGTCTTACGAAAGATGTCCACTGGTTTCGGCTTATCGTGGTCTTTGTCTGACCACGGCGCTGAGATAAACTTTCCCTTCCAACCACTTAGTTCAAGAATACCTGTCTCTAACGATGCATCTTCACTCCAGTCGGTGAAGTCGACATCTCCTTTGCCCTTCACTCTGACTGAAACAGTGTATCTCTGACGGGACACAAGTGACTCAGCCGCAGGCCAAGGAACCAACAAAGACTCAGAAGATTCAACCTGAACAGTGGAGAGATGGTGTTTCTGTTGGTCTACAAGCTTATGGACTTGCATTTCATAGACCTCCTGTTCAAAAGATGGTGGCGCGTTATTGATGCGCCATGAGATGCGGGGTTTATCCTCGTGAACGCCCAAGGTGTTTGGCTCACGATAATGCTCAAAACGAACGTCCACCACTATGAGAGACATTATGACGTTGGTATTGGATGAAAATGTGGAAGATGAGAAAGTAGGCTATGGTCTGCTATGTACAGGTTGATTAGACCTATTATTTATACTACAGAGAGATCAGGTTAACTCCACTGACAATGTGAGGAGTAGTCCCCATTTTTCTCTACCTTAGGTCTCACCACCTAATGCAATGATGATCCTGCAGCACGTGATGGAAGAGACGGGGAATGCTTCGTATGTATATTCCCCTGCAGCGGACATTCATAGACCTGTCGGTGCATTGTTTCCCGTTGCTTGTCTGCTCGGCGCATTAATAGGCGAAACAAATGACCATTCACGGGACATTTTTCTTCGTAATTTGTTCCTGCGATTCCAACGTTATTGAAACCAGAGCCGCGGTTAGATGTTAACGCCAGACTATTCATCTGGTTCGGGGCATCGAGACCCGCGCAATAGCTTACTTTCAAAGTCTCATGAGCTCGTGGGTCAAGTTCGCCGAAACTTGACCCTCAATTTACAAGACACACCAATAAGGGGTACTCAAAGCCGCGATTGAAAATGCATAGCGCCGGCTTTGGCGTTTTTCTATTGGGTGTTGTAACTTACTGCTAAACCTTGTCAATCCCTTACCGTCCGGGCCCCGCGCTATGAATCTGGAGAACATGACAAGGGTATTGTGCGGGGGAGGTTGCGAGATCATACCAGTCTTGCCTCCATGGTCCTATTACTATATATACCCTGAGGTAACTGTCGTCTTTTCCCCCTTACCAATTTGTTCTCATCAATACTCCAAAGGTGGAATCTTTGTATATCAATTGCTGTCTCTGCAGCTATCTATATCGTTGTGGTCATGGAGAAACCCGAATCAACCGCTCACATCGAGCAATCCAACTCCAAGTCCATCCACATTTCGCCCAACCATATCCGCGGCCATGCTATTCAACAACAAGAGCACAACCGAACCTACTTGCAAACTTTTCGCAAGGATCCATGGCTCCTCCTCTGGATCGGTGTGATGCTTTGGACTTTGATCGTTCGTGGTTTTGAGAACCAGTCATCGGGCTCTGTCATTAGTATCCCGGTATTCAAGAAGAGATTCGGAGAACCAGATGGTAATGGTCAATACTTTATTGAGACGAGTTGGCAATCGGCGCTCAGTGGAGGCTCCAACGCTGCTGCAATTATTGGCGCTTGGGCTTCATCCTACTTGGCCGATATTATTGGCTTCAAACCCGTCGTCCTAATTGCCGCAGCCATCAACATTGGCTCAGTTGGAGTCGAGTTTGCCTCCACCTCTATCGAAATGTTCTTCGCTGGAAAGATGGTCAACTTTGTTGCTATTGGAGCCTTCCAGAACCTGTGCACATCGTATGTTGCTGATATCTCGCCGTTAGCTATTCGGTCTACTGCTATTGGTTTCTGCAACCTTGCTCAATGCATCGGTCCTTTCATCTCAGCCATATTGTCCAACTTCAGTGCCCAGTGGGATAGCAATTGGTCATGGCAGGCATTGATTGTCGCCCAATGGGGTTTCGCAGCTGTTGCTCTCGTTGGTCAAGTTTTCATGCCCGAATCCCCCGTCTATCTGGTCCGTAAGGGCAAGATGGAAACGGCCCGAAAAGCTCTTGCACGCATGTACTCAGACTCTGAAGATGTTTCTGGTCATTTGGAGCGTATTCAGTTGACCCTAGAAGAGGCAGAGTCCCAGAACCTCGGTTCCTATCTCGACTGCTTCAAAGGTACCAATCTGCGAAGAACCCTCATCGCTATTATGGTGTTCCTGTCTGAACCCATGTCTGGCTTGGGCTTCGTTTCCAACTATGGTGCCTTGATGTATCAATACCTGGGAATCAGCGACAATAAGTCTTTTCAGATTCAGATTGGTGCTCAGATCCTTTCCATGTCGGGTGCAACCATTGCTTTCCTCGTCGGTGACTTCTACGGCCGTCGTCCCATGTATGTAACTGGATGCACCGCTCTTGCTTGCCTCCTGATGTGCATGGGTATCTCTGGGTCGGTCAACACCACCGCTGCGGTCACAGCCTCGGTTGGCTTCTACACCATGTACAACTTTTTCTACAATGTTGGTGTGGGCTCGACTGTTTATACTATCGCAGGAGAGGTACCTACCTCGGTTCTCCGAACCAAGACAATTGCCATTGCCATTATCATTTCTTCAGCTGTCAACACAATGTGGTCTTTTGTGGCGCCATATATATTCAACCCTGAGTATGCCAACCTCAAAGCAAAGATTGGATTCATTTTTGGGGCTTTTATGATCATCTTTGCCGTCATGACATTTTTGTTTGTACCCGAGACACGCATGAGGAGTTATGAGGAGTTGGATGAACTATTCATGAATAAGATTCCTGCTCGTCAGTTCCGCAAATATGTCACTGTTGCTGAACGTCGTGCTGAGGAGGCTTATGCAATCGAGCAGGGTGCCAAGGAGAAGGCTCGAGATGTCTAAAGACGATGCAGGTTTCTTTTTTGTGTCAAGTACTGTTTGATCGAGGCTAGTCTTACCCTAACAAGAAAACATGAGGTTCTTTTGACTACTTTAATAATTATGTCTTTATATTCAGTTGCATTCCAACGTCACTTCAGTAAAGTACATCAGATGAAGTGCAGTCTGGTCTGGAACGTACTGCTTCCAAGTATACTCGACGCGAAAAGTTGAACGTTACTTGATGCACAGCTAAGTTCGTCCGTGGCTGGTCGTCATGTCTTCCCAAATGGTCCACTCTGAGGAGGAGATGGGGAACCTCCGGATGTGAATGGCCCCCTTCTTATCAACCCAGTTCATGTCTCAACTATGAGATCGCGGATTATGATCGGAAAACTAGTGTAAACGTAACCATCCCAGTAACATCACTTATCACATTTTAAAATCAGCTCACCCTTCCCTATTAATTAACTCAATTTTACACTGGAAATGTCCTATTGGTAATCATATTGGGTTAAGCCGTATGCACAGCCTATCACATCTACATCTTTTCTTGCAAGCTATCTAGCTTTAGTTATAATTGCAGTACTCATAGTAATTAGGCTACCCCGATGCCTGATCCCTAGACACCCCCTCAGGTTGGCCTTCAAGATCAAGACCTAAAGTATAGTTTTGTAAGCCAGTAATCATAGCCTGAGTGACTAGGCCACGTTCAAGTTGAACATCCCCGCGCAGTGGATCTGCATAGGAACTGGGCCGGACGTCCTCCACTTTATCCTCAAGAGCTAGTGCATGAGCGATCAAGAACTTGACCATCCATTTGTCGAACCTGTACGACTCCATGTTCCTCGAGTTAATGCAACTTTTCTGAAACACGACCAGTCGATTGATCTGATAAACTTTAGTATCTCAACAAGGGGAAACCGGGCCTCATCTTACCATTCTTTCCACGCTCGGCCAATACCTGCGGAGCTGAACTAAAGACTCCAAGTTTGATTCGAGTCTGACTCGCGAGATTTCCAGCTCGTGGGGCTCTCCAAACATAAATGTGTGTAGGAGAACTGATGAAGAGACGATGGTGACATGGCCCACGATGTTATATAGCGCCTCAGCTCCAGGCACCTCTCTGGACGTCTTGAGTATCTCGCAAACTATGGTGGCATGGTATTTGCATGAATCAGAGTATTTCCTGCTGTTGCTGATTTGGGGACGACGGCGATCGAGATAGTGGTAGAAAAGCAACGTGTAGTAATGATGATAACCCAGATGGAAGGCGATGAAGACACGGCCCAAGCCACGTCTTACAAATGTGACCAGATTTTCCCTCGAGAAGGTTAACCTGGGACCTATAAGCTCTTGAAAGGCAGTAAGCTTGTATTCGATTCGTTGAACCGACTCTTCTATCAATGCTTCGTTCCAATCAACTGCATTGGCAAGGTCTTGATGTAGGTTTTGTATCTCTGTATATATCTCCACTAGATTTACCATGTAACCCCACAAACCAGGTTTCCATTCTGCATCAGTAACATCAGGATCTCCTGGTCTCATGTGGGAGAAGATATATTCATCCATTGGGGCTCGAGGACCCGCAGCCTGCCATTTGAACTGACGTGATATGTCAGAGCCGCTGCTGGCCCATGTATCGATTACGAAGCATGTCCAGAATATTCGTCGCTTGACTTCGCGCGTGACTCCGTCATCGGCGTCATTGCATACGCCAAGTTTGAGAATCTGAGTCATTCGGCTGGCGAGTCCTAGAGAAATGATTAGATGCGCACGCTAGCTCGCTGATATCATGTACAAGATCCCAATTACATACCAAAGTACAGCGACTCAACGTCTGAGTCTCCTTCGCCAAAGTAGTTATTTCCCACCAGGATGCAAGCTTGGATATTCTCAACGCAGATGTTCTCCAGGTCCTTTTTCAATGCTGCGCTGGCTTCAGCGCGATACAGCGCTCCACGGGCAACTATCTCTGGCTGTGTTGCAAACCTAGTTTCCTGTAAGTTTGGCTCATTGTCTGGTGGTGAATGATTTGAAGGATATATTAATACCTCGCTGACATGCCCATCATAGCTAACAGAACCGGTTTGGAGATAGTCCCTTCAACAACGCTGGATTTAAATGTGGGCTCGTGGAAAAGACTGTGAGGTGAGTTATGGATGAAGTGAAAGTATAGATCGACCAAGTACGTCTGCTCCTCCTGTATATCTAACGGGCGGTGAAGCGGTAGAGGCTGTTGTATTGTCGATGGTTTGTACATTTGCGTGCTCAGGG
The DNA here is from genome assembly GCA_013186375.1 of Fusarium aywerte. NCBI lineage: Eukaryota > Fungi > Ascomycota > Sordariomycetes > Hypocreales > Nectriaceae > Fusarium > Fusarium aywerte. Next base: position 63,755 of record JABCQV010000126.1, on the reverse strand, counting down.
CATGCCCAGGACATGGCAAATTCCGCTGTATACATGGGGAACAGGGCGAATCGCCTGTTCGATCGCATTTCCTTTTCCCAGTCCTACAATACACACAAGCTGTTGGAGGCCTCATGCTTAATCAGGTTAGTATATATGTGTTGTAGGTAAAAGTTTACATATGTAAAACAGGAAGATTAATTTAGAGGTATTAGAATTCCGTTCGAGTAGGGCGAGCGGGGGCGTAGTGGAGCAGGAGCATTACTCACTGAAGTGCAATATAAGCCTTTCCGTATTTGGATAGAATAATGAGCACTAGGATATTAAGTGGTCACGCCGAAAAATAAGGTCCGATATATAGCAAAATGTTTTCATATCGACTCAAAGAGCAAGCAGGGTAATAACACTATTAGACTTTACTGCTTTCTATGTTATCGAAGACTAATTTCCCGGCCCAGACAACGTTTGAAATCGCGACGATAATATGATCGACAAACCCCATTGCGGAGGTCAAGATCAACCTAAGAGATTTTGCACCGTGGACAGTATACCAAGCCGTGCTGATCCATTTTGCGTTGCCAGTTCACAACCAGCTGCTGATCCTGTACAGTCAGGCATTGCTGGTCGAGTTGAGCATTGGCAATCGGTGGCTCAGGAACAGTATCAGCAAGCTAAGATGCAGAGTTAACATGCTGACCTGCTCGAGGGTCACACGGAGAAGAATATGCAAGACATGGAGAATTATTTAGTTCTGATCTTTGCAAAGCAGAGTATGATCCATATTGAGAGCTATATAGGGATGGAGAGCAGGGTAAAGACAGAGAACGAACATGACCTTGAGGACTACTTGCTGGGTATTGGGCTCGGACGAGTTGAGAGATCGTGGGCGTTGGGTCGGGTTCTTCGCCAGCTCGGCGCACGGTGCTTGCGACGGATACATGACTGGTAAACATTCAGTAAAGGGAGAAAACTATAGGAACTAAGACATATACCTACTCTCGTCTTGCTGCAGCCTCCTCAACTGTATCCTAGAGATTTTCACCATGTCGAAAGTACTACACAACAGCACTAGCAGCTCGTTAACTTGAGGTCGAGGAACGATATGCTGCAGGTTCAAGCCTTGAGTACCAGGTACGGGAGTATTAAGACGTTCGGGAAAGGGAACAGGGCGAGGTTATAGAGTCGATTATAGGCGGGTAGCTTGAAGCTCTGGGAGATGGGAGACTGTTGATAGTACGCTTATGGCCACTTCCTATGATACTGCGAGAGAGTGCGAAACTAGTGAGGGCTCGTTTCCAATGAAAAGTATTAGTTTATGGTTTGAATGTGTCATTGAGTCCTTCTTACTGGGGCATTTGATTTGTTTCAGCATTTAAGGCATCGTTTGACGATCTTGCTTTTGTCTTCGAGATGGATAAACTAGTTGATAGACTTGATGAGCTTACATCGATCGCATGCCTTTGCTGGTGGTAGATCATCACGATCAAGAGGCGGAGGTAATCCACCACCTAGAGGAGGCGGCGGAGGCGGCGGCGCAGCAGCAGCAGATATGCTTGCAGTGCTGCCAGGCGGATGTCTGAATGAGGTTATCGAGATGAAGGAGAAAAGCTTCGGTTGATGTGTGATATCGTTGAAAATCGTACTCAGGATGAAGGTTGATGGTGATGATGAAAGGCGGTCACGGCATATAGCTCAGTTTCTTTAGACTGAGAGGATAAGGCAGTTAGAGTAAAACCTCAAAGCAGTTAGAGTAAGAGTAAAAGGATAAAGCAGTTAATAAGATTAGCCTTAATAGGTATAGCGATAATATCCTGTGGCTCTTCAGAGTGAGATGTCCTTCCCAACCATTCATGTATTGTGTATCTTTGGTATTGTTCTGATCGGACGGCAATTCTCTGAAATCGGCAGCCGTGGCTAAGCCTGCAATCCAAGGATCGTATTCTTTTCAGACTTTAGCATCACAACAGCATCCTTCACACTGACATGACTGCGCATGACATGTTCGATTTCTCCGAGCTCGACTCGCTGACCCCGAATCTTAACCTATTCATCTTTTCGGCTAACGAAGCGTAGACTGCCATCTGGGTTATACTTGACAAGGTCGCCAGTCTTGTAAAGACGTCCTTTCCGCCCAGGCACACTCGATGAGCCTTGGGCCAACCAGGCAGGATCTTCTATGAAGGCTGCTGCGGTCTTGCTTTCGTCATTCAGATAGCCCGAACCGACAAGCGGACCCTCAAGTAGAAGCTCGCCTACACTTCCAAGCGGGGCTAGTCGATCGTGGTCATCGGCACGTGTAATCCATGTGTTCAAACCAATTCCTCTGCCCATCGAAGTGGCTTCGGTGGGATTAGTCGGATTGGAATTGATAGTGCTATTTGGGGTACACTCGCAGGGCCCGTACAGACTGACAATACGCACTTTGCCCCACCAAGGAACCACGTCCTCAACATGTAACGCCTCGCCACCGAAGATAATCTGCTCGAGGCAAGGGATTTGTTCTGGGTGTAGAAGCCGGGAGACAGATGGTCTGAGATCGATAGTGTTCGCTTTCAATGATACGATGCTATCTGCCAGTTTGTTCTGCCTGTCAAGTTCACTCGGAACACAAAGACATCCGCCTACGGAGAGTGTAGCGAATGTGTTCCAAACGAATACATCAAAGCTATACGAGCAAAACTCATACATTCTCGTACTGGCAGTGATTTTGAGGCTCTCCAGTTGGTGATATAAAGCCGAAGCGAGATTTTTGTGTGTCAATATCGTGCCCTTGGGAGTTCCAGTAGAGCCAGAAGTAAACACCAAGCACATGATGGACGAAGGACTTGGAAGGACTTTCGGTTGTTGGAATTCCAACTTGTTCAACTCTGGGATGCTTTTGTGACCAAGAGTTACGACCTGCTGTACAAGCCTCTTGCTTAAAGGCTCGTTTGCAGTTGATGTAATGACTAGCTGAGCTTTGACGTCCGTGATGATAGTCCTTAGACGTTGTTCCGGGTTGGAAGGGTCGAGTAGCACAAACGCCGCGCCAGTCTTGAGGACTGCGAGAATAGCCACTGTCGTGAACATGGACTTTTCGAAACAGAGCGGAATTATGGAACCGTGGCCTACACCAAGACTGATAGGGTGGCTTGCTAGACCAGCGGCGAGACGATCCAGCTGAGCGTAGGTGAGTTCGCCATCCCACGCACAGATAGCTGGAGCTGTGGGCTGAAGCTGAGTGCGCTGCCGGACAATGTCATGGACACAGCGGCTGATTTCAATAGGGACATTTTGGTTCCATTTCCAGATTTGGTCCAAGTCTTCCGACGGTATCTCAGCAACGTTCGTGAGCTTTGTTTGAGAGAAAGAGTTCTGAGCCTGGTCTGACATTGTACATGGATTTGATGAACGACTTGTACTTTACTGAAGGTTTACGAGTATATCAGAGTGTAGAGCCCATGTTTTATCTATTCCGACGTTCCCTAATCCAGATTACCTCCGATCCCCGCCAACAGAGACTTGATCAAATACGTCGTAAATCTCTGTTTCATCTCACACAGTACATTACTGTAGCTTATGTGTTACAGCAGAAGACGCTTTGCTTCTTGATTGAGTGTAGTTCATGTTTTCACCTGCTGGTTTCCTCGCATATCTGCAAACCTTGAGCCCTTTTTACCCTTTTTACCGTAGCGACGCCTCGTTATCAATCAGCATTATGTCCCGACTTCCTGCACTGGAAATAATCGTCGGTTTCCCTCTGTGTTGTTTGGAAACTTGCCGTGTTGCATGATGCATGTAACACGAGGATGCAAGTATCTCTTTCCATTGCCGGTGTAGTTGCGGGGAACCTTGTGGTGACATAAGGTTCGTGGTGCAGCGCAAAGGTATGGGCTGTGCTATTCATTTTGCTACATCCTGTGGAGAGAAGGAATTACAGCATACCGCAGCTTGTCTCGTTGAGTTGATCTTTGCCTTTGCGACTGACGTAATGATTGCCGAGCTTCTCATTGAAGTTTGTGTGTGACAAGACCTTGGAGACTCGGTCGTACCGTTTCTGGTACGTAGCATCATTGGCTGTTCGGATCCCGTATAACTCGACAGTGTAAGTCTTCCTGTAAAACATACAGGCTCCTAGGCACTCTCTCTGAGTGTTCGAGGAGAGCGAGTTGGGTTATCACGTTCCTAGAATATATAGGCAATCTCGACACGTAGTAATATGTGAATAAAAGCCATGTAGAAGAAGCATATCACGATATATCTCCATCATACCCAAGTCTGATTCAATGGTCGTCACAGCGATACTCGCATCTCAGGATTACCTGCTTACAATTGAAGCCCCGTGGCTCTTCTTTGCCACAATCTCTGTTATTCTTCTATACCCATGGCTGATATACCCCCTTCTTCATGGACATCTCCGACACGTGCCCGGACCTTGGTTCACCAAAGTCTCTAGTCTTCCTCTGGCGTTGTATGATATATCATGCCGCCGTAACGACATAATTCTCAAATGGCACCGAAAGTACGGTCCTGTCGTTCTCATCGCTCCCAATGAAGTCTCGGTAGCAGACCTTGAAGCTACCAAGCAAGTTTACAAGGCCACTGAACGCTGGGCCAAGAGTAGCTACTTTGATCATTTCAAAGGCTACGGTATGAGATCAGTATTTGCGACAAAACCGCACCAGGATCATCGTAAGAAGAGAAAGTATACCTCAGCTTTCTATCAAGCTTCAACTATATACAAATCGCCAGAGATTGAACAATATGTCAAAGGCCGTTCATTAGCGTTTTTGAGCCAGGTTCAAACTGGCCACCAAGTCGATGTGTGCCGTTTGACCTCTTGGTACGCGTTCGACATCATAACCTTTCTGGTACTTGGAGCAAACCATTCTACAAGTTTGGTGGACCAAGCCTGCCCTGAGCGTGGAATTCTGGAGAGGCTGAAATATCAACAGTTCGTTGGTCCTTTGCGCCTTCGCCACCCAAAACTCTATCGCTACATCTCTTCTCTGCTTAATAATATGAGCAACAGTTATGGATATCTCTCGGCAGATGAAGACCTTGCTCAGTGGTGTCAGCAGCGGCTTTCTACAGCCCTCCAGGATGCTGGCATCTTTGACTCGCATTCCTTAGTGCGGCACTTGTTGGAGCTCAAGCAAGTGGAAGGACAGTGGAGTCAAATCGATACACGGTACATAGCTGCAGAGGTTCTTGACAACATCAACGCTGCAGAAGCTACTGTGGCAGTAACTGCAAAGTATCTCATCTGGAAACTCACGGAAGCGCCACAATGGCAGCAGAGGATACGTCAGGAACTCTCTGCATTGCCCAAGCAAGAAGATGGAAGCCTGTCTTTCGCCAAAGTTGATAGCCAGGTCCCATCGCTTGAGGCCTGCCTTCGTGAGGTGTACCGTCTTCGCCCAGCCTCGAGTTCAAGGGCTGAGCGGGTTGTACCACAAGGAGGTCGGATGCTAGCAGAAGTGTATATTCCACAAGAGACCATCGTGGCGACCTCTGTACTAGCATTGCACTACGATGAAGAGGTCTACCCAGACTCATCCAGCTTCAAACCTGAGAGATGGCTTGATGGGAGGGAGGAGACACGAAAGGCTCGTGAAGGGCAGCTGATCCCATTTGGATACGGTGGGAGGATCTGTTTGGGTATAGCACTTGCTACCATGGAACTCAAGATGCTAATGGCGGCTTTATATTTGGACTATGAGAGTTTGAAGACTGAGGCAACAGACGCTGCGTCGATGAAGCAAAGCAGTACACATGATGCGGTTCCCAAGGGGTTGAAGTGTATAGTGAAGTTTAGAAAGATAAGTAGCTGACTCAGACAGGAGGTGTTAGTGGAGGATTGTGATCCCAGTCCGTTGTTATAAGCTGTATCCACCATTATATCGACATCTGAGAGCCTTAGCATGGCACATTATGTCCTTTCCAGCCCTGCACCTGCTTACTCATGCCCTGTCATCCCCACTGAGAGGTTATTTATTCGTTTCCAAACGCATTGCACAACACTAATCCACACAACCTTTTTTAATTTTTCTCCACAATCCACAAATCGACCAAGATGAAATATCAACGCATGGCTATTGAGAAGGAGGCCCCGGAAGAAGTTGGGGCAGTCATAAAGTACAACCTCTCAGAAAGTGCCATCTCGGACCAGACCCTGGTCTCACTGAATATCAACATTCCCTCAAACACCATCTTGACATATACAGAGCACAAAGGAAGCCACAAAATTCGCTCAATTGTCGCTCAGGTATCTGGCAGCCCCATAACACCGGAAGATGTTCTTGTCACCGCAGGCGCCTCGACCTCTTTATTCATCATCAAAACTGCCCTTCTTGGCCCCAATGATCATGTAGTTGTTACTCGCCCCAACTACGCCACTAACCTCGAGATTCCGCGAGCAATTGGTTGCGACATATCTTTTATCGATCTTGAATTCGAATCGCAATTCCGACTGGACATCAAGCGTGTAGCAGACGCCATTCGCCCTGGTATCACTAAACTCATCAGTATTTGCTCTCCTAATAACCCAACGGGTACTACATGCAGTCGTGCGGAAATTGAGGCGCTTGCTTCACTCGCCAAGGACAAAAACTGCTACCTTCTCATCGACGAGACTTATGCAGATCTTGACTATTCTACAGAGGATGCCAAGTTTGCACCTAGAGGTGCTTGTATTGGGGATCATGTCATCATTGTATCCTCCATGTCTAAAGCCTACGGAGTGCCTGGAATTCGTGTCGGGTGGCTTACTACCACGAATCCCGTCCTGCAGGAAATGTTCTTAGCCGCCAAGGAGCAGATCAGTATCAGCGGAAGTGTTCTCGATGAGCTTATCGCCGAGCAAGTTTTGTCCAACCGAGATGCCCTACTCCCTGCTACTATCGCCGATATGCGGCGAAGAAGGGACTTTGTTGCGGACTGGGTGCAGAAGCACAGCGACGTGGTCGATTGGGTGAGACCTGAAGCTGGAGTGATGTGCTTCATTAAGGTCAAGGTAAAGCCTGAAGGAGGCATGGAGGCCTTCTACAAACAGTTGTTGGACAAGCACGGTGTGTACATTGGACGAGGTACATGGTTTGAGAGGGATGATAGTTTTTTCAGGCTGGGATACGGATGGCCTACTTGGGAGGAGCTCGAGGCAGGGTTGGACAAGATCGCAGAGGTATTGGGCGAATGATATCGAGACGCTGCGTGATGGCCATATTCTTTTGAAGGCCATTCCGTAAGGATATTTCTGCATTTTGACATGTTTTGCACAGGATCAAGGAATTGGAGCAATGTAAGGGGCAATTGCAACGGGGTAGTCATGATTGGCGATTCCTGGGTGTGGAAGGTGAGCGAGCCCTGTCGTGAGACAGACAATTTAGGATACGATGTTTTTTTAGCAGGCTCTTACGAGGAGATTTAATATCATGAGGGCGTCAAGATCAAGTAGATTTCCCTATGCTATCTTGACATCTAATAGAGGAATGTATCGAGACATGAGTGCTGCTGTAGGCTGAGGACATAGGACATCCTTGGAGGGTAAAGTCTCCGTTAGTATGCGATTGAGGACATGCGCTAAGGATAGGTGACACGTAGAAGACATTTATCGAGGCGGGGCTTTCGTCCTATCCCAACTTCACTTGCGCTTGAATGTCCGACCCGGTCTCACTTCAAGACGGATGATGGCAGAAGCCTCTGTGCTACATCGTATCAATGAGAGGTCGTGTTTGTGATACACAAAAACTCGACATTGAGCTACCCAAGATCTTATGTTGCCCCGCTCAAGGGCCCTCATGCGGGTGAGAACTTGAGGCCTTGTATTGGCATGGCATACACACAGTATACTCTGTAACGGTAACTACTGTAGGTTTGGACCCTGCATAACGTATCTGAATATGCACGGAACTACAATTGGGAAAAGAGGAGTATATGATCAGTGGTGATTTTAGACCTTTGTTTAAATGATACGTAAGTTCCTTGGTGTAACACCGGAATTGGGATAAATCAAGCGACAAACTTCTCATCATTCTTGCGTCAATACCTAGCCGACCTCCATACCTTACTGCCGTGCCTTTCTGGAACATTTTAACACCCAAGATGGCAAGCGCTTCACCTCAGCATGACCAAGACCACATGAAGGGAAGGGCCGGACTGCCGTCGGCCAACAGCACACGCTCATACTGGCACCGCCACCCGTCTAAGCGCCTGCTTGGTTATCGTACTACAGATGAGCTTCCGTCTACAGCTGATGTCGTGATCATAGGAAGTGGTATCACGGGTACATTTGCTGCACAAGTACTTGTTGATGGACACCGACGAGTCGTCATGCTTGAGGCCCGAGAGGCGTGTTGGGATGCGACTGGCCGCGTAAGTCTCAACCTCTGAGTGACACAACTCAGGTACATGTTGGAGAGAGTTTTTAACACAATCACCAATTTAGAATGGAGGTCACTGTCAGCCCGCTGTTTGGGATGTCCCGGCTGATGTGGCCCGCTTTGAGATTGCAACTTTCAATCTCATTGCAGATCTAATCACCAAGAACCGTATCCCGTGCGACTGGCAGGTCGTTGGGGGTTTGTTTCCTATCTATTCATCAGACGTACTTGAAGTCGCCAAGAACAGATCCAGCGACTCCAACAGTACTCAGACTTGCATGTCAAAGCTGTTCTCATCCAAGACAAGGAGGAGCTCATCCGCAAACACGTCCCCAATTCCATAGCTGCAGTATACCGGCCGCTTGCGGCCAAACTTTGACCATACAAACTTGTCACATGGCTTCTTGAGCAACTTCTCGACGAGCAAGATGCATAAAGGTTCAACCTGCAGACCGACACGCAAGTTCACCACCTTGTACACGACGAATCAATGTGTAGCGTGCAAACGCAGCGTGGACAGATACAAGCTCGGCATGTGCTTCTTGCAACCAATGCGTATACTTCACATCTTATTCCGGGTATGACAGGTCTTATTGTTCCGGTGCGAGGGCAAGTCTGTGCGTTAGAGCCCCCTACGAGCTCGGGGGAGCTCCCGCATAGTTATTGTTGGATGAAAGGTGCAGACCATCAGTACCTCATTCATCGCGGACTTGAAGATACCCAGGTAACCGAAGAAGATGTATCAATGCCTCCTGGCGACAGGTCTCTAATCTTCGGTGGTGAACGGCTTGCTGAGCGACTTGATTGAGAGGAGGGTCTTTCGAACGATGACGAGATCAACCCTGTCATCAGCGAGGCCTTGCACAGATTTCTCACACGCGCGATCGAACTACCTTCAGAAAGGAGTAGCGGTGTTGTACCAGAGGTCGAATTCGAGGTATTGAAGGCCAACTACGAGTGGACAGGTATCATGGGCTACTCAAGTGATGGTGGCCCTTGGGTGGGACAAGTGCCTATATCTCTCCTTGGCAATCTCAAGGACGAAGATGTAGAATCTAACGTGGGGGGACTGTGGGTCAGTGCAGGTTTACAGGGCATGGAATTCCAGTGGCTGCACGGTGTGATTCTGCCGTTGCAGAGATGATTCTAGGTAAAGAGTGTGGTATTGAAGTGCCTGCTGGGTGGAAGATGACTAAGGAGAGAATTGAGATTGCAAGAGGATTGAAGATTCACCAGATCCCGGAAGAGGTTCTCCTTGGAATGCCGGGTGAGTGAAAGGGTGGTTACTATCTTTACTATGTTTTGTATCATTTGGGATATTGTTAGCTCTGCTAGTGTCCAGGAATTCATGGCAGCATACTCCTTGTAAAGCCATGACTCAATCTCGCTGAAAGGTCAGGTATAAGCATGCTACTTACAAGGTAGCCGAACGGAGATGCCCCGAAGCTTATTCCGATTCGCCGTAATGAAGAGACGATCTGTACGGTCTGTCATCATTGTTGCTTATGGAATTCGTATGCAGTATCCCGTATGCACCAAGCCGGTCTCAAGAGGACTTATTTTAAATCTTCGCTCTTATGCTTGAGATCCGAGTTCAAGACCAAGACAGTCAAATCAGTGCCAGTTTTGATGCAAAGGTTGTCGAGACATAGTTCGCCGAGGCCCTATGTAAATCGTGTTGAGTACACTATGCACCAGATTGACATCCAAATTGGGGTAAATGTTATGTGACGTGCAATTCACTAGACCTGAATCTCATTTGGACCCGGGACAAGGATCTGCCCGAGTCCTCTAAGCGCGTTGTCCAGGATATCATTCGACAACGCACTTTGAGCAAGCCTTATTAAGAACCTTTATGGCTAGAACTGATAACAAACTATATTTGTTGCCAGTTAGAAGAGATAAATATCCCATCCTGCTTGGACATTAAGTCGCAACCACTTAGATACCCTTAATAAATATCATGCTATCAGAACCCATCGTCCTTCATCTTGAGAGTATAAGCTTTGCCATATGTGTTGTGCTGCGGATCACGTTTTTTGAAGCCATCGTCCTTCATCTTCAGAGTGTAGGCTTTTCCATATGTGTTGTGCTGAGGAGTGCGTTCCTCAATGGCGTGAGCTTCGACAGGCTCTGGCTTGGCATCTCTTTGGGCAATGGCAGCTCCTGAGAAAGGTCAATTGCATTTCAGACTCAGCAATAGCTAGGACTCACCTGACAATGGGCTTGCAGTTGCAAACCCGCACATAGCGGCAATCGCAAGAGTTTGGAAAAGCTTCATGTTTCAAAATAATAAGAGGCAACTCAAGTCGTTTCGTCTTGCTTGTTGAATGCCAGTTTGACATAGTATGGAGTATTGGTTCAATTTAAATATTCATACTGCAATCGCTTCAACTATGCTCTCCTGATTGAGAATACAGTATGTAAAACCAGCACATTACTCAAAAAGGAAGGTCCTTTCTCTCTTGAACTTAGACGCATCATCAGAATCCTTAGTTCCAATAACTCATTCAAGCGCAGCCAATCAGGTTCTGGTGGCTTAGTCCCCATTGAACAAGTCTATCTGCCCACATCAATCATGCCCAGTCTGACGGGTATCGCGGGCAGATTCACTAGATTGATCGGCAGTTCAAGCCAAAAGTCCCTGAGCGGGGAGTCTGCTTGAGGAAATATCTTCCGCTCTGTGGCATTGATAAGCATCAAGATCCAAAAGTTCCTTGATGCGATGTGCTGGCACGGATGTTCGGCATGGTGCATCAGAGATAAAAAGATAGATACGAATCAGATGCAGGATTGCAAGATAAAGCGTCTATCGCTGGAAGGCCTTGACCGCGAGTTTCAGACACCGTTCCAGCCATTACTTATTGAATACATACCATATTCTGTCGGGATCTCCTTCTTTGAGCAAACCATCTTTCTGTTGGTCTTCGTACAAGATTCATAGCCATGTCATTCAAAGAAGACCCAGGCTCTAATGAGAGTCTGTTAGAGCAGCATGAACGTGAGAGCGATATAGTCGATTGGGCTCTTTCAAAACAGAGGCGAAATTGGAGAAGCCATGCTTGTGTTATCCTCAATGCGGTCATCTTTTCTATTTCGCTTGGTCTCTTCCTAGCGACATACCTCCAGAATGGATCAAACTCTGAGATGGACCATGTTCGAGAAACTTCCTTTTATTGTAGGAGCGCATCCTTACCCAAGCACACCCAACGCATGACTGACTCAAGATATAGCTCCAGTCCTTGACTCAATCAATATCAAGTTGAAGCCCATAGAGACAGAAGGTGGCTTGTTTGAAGCTAAAAACCCTTCCCAGTGGCGGAACTCCCTCAAGCCGGATCCAGCAGTGGATGAAGCATGGGAAGATCTTGAGAATATCCGTGTTTTCCCCATCACGGAAAATGAGGTTCGGCGGCTGGGAAAAGACCCAGAACTTCTTGTCAAGTTCCCACCCGAGTATGGCCTCGGTGATAATGCTTATATGGCGCAGATTGACATGTTTCATCAGATACATTGTCTCAATTTGCTCCGCCATTTGGCATGGGCTGAGTACGATCGCAATGGTACAGCGAAAAAGCCTTTTTCAGACTTGCACTGGATCCATGTCAGTCATTGTACAGACATCTTAATGCAAAACTTGATGTGCAGCGGTAACCTGGATATTGTTACCTTCAATTGGGTCGAGACTCAGACGAACCCGTTCCCAGACTTTGCTGTCACCCATCAGTGTAGGGATTTTGATGCCATATACGAATGGCAGGATAAGCACTCTGTGCCAAAAGAATGGGGACGAAATATAACTCGGCCAGCAGGAGCAAAACAAATTCCTATTAGTGAAGAGTATTATCGGATATACGGCGTTAAAAAAGGACACATGTCAGGCGACTCATGATTTAGATTCCCCATAGATTCTTGCGTGGCTGTGTATAGGAACTTGGATGAACAACTTTTGGGTCCCGGCCAATCAATTATCAGTTGATCCAAGAAGTATTTCAAGTCGACGTTGGAATGTGAATATCTCTTAACTCCTTCTAAATGATCAGTTCAACCGCAACTAATGTTCTTCAGCAGCAGCCTTATCTATGAGGCCTCATAACGGGTCAGGTGGGTAATAATAAAATAAAGACATTAGAGGAGGTTTATAGAAATATTTAGTCACAGGATTATCTAAAATAACCTGAAGATTTATATTACTATCCTAATGCTCATAATGCTCGATCGCTCATGATTATATGAAAGAGAAAATGCTAAAGAGATTGAGAGCTGAAGACGCAGCTGCCGCAGCGGCTAGATATGATATGCTTAAGATTATGGCTAGACGACCCCACCTTATAAATCTTCCACTTTAGTGCTCTTTTACGGGCTTGAACTTGGAGACAAAAAGGATTCAACGAGGCTGGTGATGATTTCGTTATGAGCTGATTAATTGCTATCAGATCATCGCCTCCTGGAAGGATAGTATCGCAGTATAGATGGCACGTAGTTTTACTCAAAAAATTAATTAAAGTTGCTAACAAGACTTGCTAAACTGGGTCAAAAAACTAACTAAACCTCATCATAACTCACTCTCCATCCATCCTAGGAATTGTTGCTGTTGACCTGTTCAACACAAACAGCAGAAGCCTTCTCCTTGGCAACATTTGAGAATTTAGAATCCAGTCGCTCAACTTCAGTAGTCTTGAACTGGCGTGCACTAACTCCCCGCTCAAAGAGGACATCGAGCTCACCGTAGGTGCGACCCTTGGGCTCAGGAAGACGGAAGTAAGTCCAAACAGCACAAAGAGCACAGGTTCCGGCCCAGAAGAAACCAGCCTTAGCGCCCCAGTTCCAAGCAGAAGGGTTCAACATGCGAGGAGTGATGATGTTGATCATTATACCGACAATGTTGTATGCGTTTCTAGCGAGGACAACGGTCTTGGTTCGGAGTCGGGTCGAGGACAGCTCGGCGACGAGAGAGTAACAGACGGGGCCGACGGTCGAATCGTAGGTGAAGGTGTAGATAAGAAGGAGAGAGCCAATGCCCCATTGAGCAGCGACGTTCTCCTTTCCGGCGAAAGAGACACAGCCGATGGTCAGGAGGAGGACGCACATGGCAACTTGGCCCCAGAGATACAGAGTGCGTCGACCAAACCATCCCATAAGAAACCAGGAAAATACAGTACCAACAGCACCGATGGCATATTGACCAAGAGACATGGAGAAACTGTTCTCAACAGCCATACCAGCCTGTTGGTAGAAGTAGGTAGAGTATCCCATAAAGGTAGCTCCGCAGAGAGTCTGAACCATCCAGGTGAAACAAACAATCTCGGTTCTTCGAAGACTGACACCCTTGAAGAGATCAAAGTATGAGGTACCAGCCTGGGCTTCCTTTTCCATCTCGTTGGTGTGAATCATCATGGAAATCGTCTCGTCGGGCTTGAACTCTGTTTCGGCGTTGCGGACGGTAAGTCGCTGCAGGGAAACCTTGGCCTCTTCGATGCGGCCCTTTCGAACGAGCCACCAGGGAGATTCGGGAGCAAGGTAGATACCGATGATAAGAGGAACAGGCCACATCCACTGGAGAGCAAAGGGGATCTTGTATCCCCACTGATCGTTGCGGGTGACCATGGCGCGGAGGACACCAGAGGCGATGAACTGGCCGAGAACCCAGCAAAGGTTGACATAAGTGGTGAGATAGGCGCGGAGGTGAGTAGGGCAGACTTCAGAGGCGTAGGTGGTGGTAAGAGTCTGGAAGACACCCCAGGGAATACCAATGCAGATCTCTCCAATGAGAAGCTGAACAAGAGTCTCGGAGAAGAAGATGATGAAGATGAAACCAATACATCCAATCAGAGCGCCGATAAGAGTCTTGCGGTAGCCAAAGCGATCGGCAATGATCCCGTTAATAAACAGGCCAAGGATCTGACCACAGAGTGTACCGTTGGAAAGACCAGATTGCCAAGCAGCTGTCAACTGATAAGCACCGTCAGGCTGTTGGACGCCAAACTTGCGCTGAAAGGGAGGATAGGCGAAAAGGTTGTTGAGAAGGACGACGTCAAAGCCTTCCATGATGATGCAAAGCGACAAGAAGATAGACCAGAGACAGGCTTTCTTGTAGAGCTTGAGAGACTTGATCAAGCCCATGTTGCGCTCTGCCTCTGTGGCGGCGGCAGCTTCATGGGCGACATTCTCGTCGACGACAGCTGGGACGTGTGGTGCAATGCCATTGTCAACCTTTGAGTCAGGAGACATTTTGAATGGAATTGGCAGAGATGTAGGAGATCAAGGTCTAGATGAAGTGATGATGAGAGGATTGATGACGAGATTGAAGTGTGTTATTTCAGAGAGCGATCCTTGACATCTTATAGTTGAAACATGATTCACAGAATGAAGCTATCGAGTTAGTTAAACATGTCTCAAAAAGAAGGTAACCAACTTCTACGACGCAAACCTCGGCCGTATTTCTTAGCGTGTATGGTACATCGTGGGGATGGCGTTGTCTAGGCCCTGACCGAAAGCAGGTTAGGAGGCAACATAATTGGTCATTGCAAAGTGAATCTGACGATGATTCAAACCCATGTCGGTCCGGGGCTCGTTCAATTGAGCTACAGTCCCGAATGTCGAGTTATTGGCAATTGGCTTCTACCAAGAAATGTTCAACGCCTACGTTGGGAATGTTTAATGAGTGGAAACTACGCCAATGATCCCCTCCCCCATGGGGATGGGACAAGGAAAATCTGGGGTCGGACCGAGAATTGTGTCTTTCAACTGCAGATCACGGGAACGCGAAAGTGTTTGTGTGAGACGATCAAACTTAGCATTGAACTATTTATGGCTGAAATCAGCAGATCCTTGGGCAACCATTGACAGTCAAAGCTGAGGGATTTGACTTTGAACTCATCTCGTCGGACCGGTTAAGAGCCAATAAGAGATACATGTCGTCGGTCCGAGGTTACACCAATCATATTGTACTACCACCCCCTCAACGGTTCGTGGGACATTTGGTCCATCGAATTATTGGTTCAGTTTTGTTTCTTTCCCTTGAAATTTCGTCGGTCCGACCAACGCGGGGATAATGGAGATGCGGAGGCATTAACCGTGGGGAAACACCTGATTGTGGGTTATATGTCCCTCTTATAGGCAGATAATATTTAATTCCCATTTAACATCTCACCATCATTCCTTTACAACAACGCCTCTCATCATAATATTATCATCTTTCATCAAAATGACTGTTAACAAACGCACTAAACAGTGGTGGAAGCAGGCCATCATCTACCAAATCTATCCTGCATCCTTTTGCGACTCCAACGGCGATGGGATAGGTGATCTCCAAGGCATCATATCTAAGCTGGACTATATCGCCAGCTTAGGTATTGATGTCATCTGGGTATGTCCCATGTACGACAGCCCACAAGTTGACATGGGCTATGACATTTCCAATTACGAAGATGTCTATGCTCCATACGGTACTCTTCAAGACATGGAAGAGTTGATCCACAAAACTCACGAGAAGGGCATGAAGATCATGCTTGATCTTGTTATCAACCATACCTCTGACAAACATGCTTGGTTTGAGGAGTCAAGATTGAGTAAAGACAGTCCTAAGCGTGACTGGTACATCTGGCGACCAGCCAAGTACTCTGAAGACGGTCAACGACATCCTCCCAATAATTGGCGCTCCAATTTTGGTGGAGAAAGTGCTTGGGAATGGGATGAGGCAACGGGAGAGTACTATCTACATCTCTTTGCTAAGGAACAACCTGACCTCAACTGGGAAAACCCCGAAACCCGAAGAGCCATCTACGCTTCATCCATAGAATTCTGGCTCGACAGAGGCGTTGACGGATTCCGTGTCGATACCGTCAACATGTACTCCAAGATCCAAAACTTCCCTGATGCACCTATCACCGACCCGAAAGCCAATTACCAGCCTGCCGGACTAATTTACTGCAACGGTCCTCGAATGCACGAGTTTCTCAGTGAGATGAGCGAAATTCTCGAGAGATACGATGCCATCACTGTTGGCGAACTTCCTCATACACCTGATCTAGGGCGCGTTCTGAAATATGTCAGTGCCAAGGAGAAGCAGCTCAACATGGTATTCCAATTCGATGTCGTGGATGTCGGTTTTGGAAAGACGCATAAATATGAAACCACGCCCAAGAACTATACCCTACCTCAGCTCAAAGATGCTTTCGGCCGAACACAAAATCTCATTAGAGGAACTGATGCTTGGACAACTGTGTTTATGGAGAACCATGATCAAGCTCGTTCTGTGTCTCGGTTCACGAATGATAGTCCACAGTATCGGGTTGCAGGAGCAAAGCTCTTAGCTTTACTTCAGGCATGCTTGAGCGGTACACAATATGTTTATCAAGGCCAAGAGATTGGTTCAGTAAACGCGCCAAAGGAGAGCTACCCATTAGAGAACTACGTGGATATTGAAAGTTATCAGTTCCTCGATATTGTCAAGGGGCGGTTCGGCGACGACGAGAAAGAAATTGACAAGGCTTTCAACGCCCTACAGCACTTGGCTCGAGATCATGCGCGTATTCCCGTCTGCTGGAGCGATACCAAGTATGGAGGATTCTCTGAAGCTGCCGAGAAAGCTGGACAACCAGTTAAAGAACCTTGGATGCAAGCTCACCCTCTATCTCGGGAGATCAACGTCGCATCTCAGGTTGATGATCCTCACAGCGTTCTCTCATTCTGGAAGAAGGCCCTTCGCTTCCGAAAGGAGTTCTGCGATATTATGGTGTATGGAGACTACAAGGTTATCCGACACGATGATCCAGATGTTTACTCATTTGTCAAGGAGTCTCCTGTTGATGGATCCAAGGTTGTTGTTGTCCTTAACTTTGCAACTGGAGATAGGACATGGAGTGCTCCAACTGCTGAGGAGCTTGGAGTCCAAGATGGAAAGGACATCAAGTTGGTTCCGATTATGTCGACTCACTCTGTAAAGGAGATGCTTGAGACTTTGGCGCCGTTTGAAGGACGGGTCTACTTGGTTACTTAACGGATCGGTGTGGAACAAAAGAAGTAGCGAAATGAATTATGAAAACTGTTATATATTACTGTGCTATACAAATCTGCCGTCATTTATGTCTATGCTCCTCTGCTGTGTCATCTTACCGCCTGTTGTTGTGCGCTCAGCTTCTTCAAGCTTATATATCCCTAATAGCTCATCACAACTGCATCGGTCAACTTTGACGGTGTGTCTCCCTCCCGCTGAGGCCTTATCCATGAGTCATCCGCCTCGTCACAAGGGAGCTTTACAACACCGGAGAAGCATCTTGGTCCCAGCTACTCTGCTCCCGACCATCTCTCCACCAACAACGTCTGCCCGTTCTCCAGCAGGAATTCTCTCCAGTGACCTTAGCCTATACCAACCACTTTAATCTGTGTGTTACAACCATGTTAAACGTTTGACGGGATAAAGCTGGCGCGATTCATCATCAATGACAGCCTGAAATGCAGTCTATAGCCACTAGGTATCTAGCTGGATCAACTCAAAATCTCAACTTGAATGCTCTATGCTAACCACGCCGCGTCATAGGCAACCGACACGGCAGACACCTTAGAATTCCTCATCAACTTTCTGTACTCCTTAGTCTTTGCAATTTCAACCACAATCAGTTCTTCAACCGCCTCTGAATCCAGGCCGCGCCGCCAAAGACTGACGACAGCATTCACCTGATGGTCATTGATAGTGGCGCATTGAACAACGACAGGTAATCGAGCGACTGAGACTGATACATCGGCAGGAAAACTTATTGAAAATTCGCCTTCAGTTCCTCGACCGCCTTGATCAACTTGTTCGCCTCCTCCGTATAGGTCTTCTGTCGGTCTTGCTGCATTTTGAAAGTCTGTTGAAACTTTTCTACCATGAAAGGCTTCAGGACTGACTTTTTTGCGATCGTGTAGTCGTAGATGGCAGTGTCCTCAGTACATTTGGCCGCTAGGCGTCGATGATTCTCTGACAAAATCCATGCTTCCTTCTTTAGAGACGTTGACTCGTGTGTTGGTGCCTCGAGCAATTTGTACACAATGGTGATGCGGTCTGGAAACTCCAAGGGCTTGAGGAGAGGAAAGTCAGTTCTTGGAAATCTGTCGAAGTCTCGTGTGAACATACAAACTTGTATTCGGTTTTCATGCTTTTCATAATAAGACCAAGACTTCGAGGTGTTGGTAGATCTAACCACTGTGACTTTTCTTCACCTATGGCGTGTTCGGCGTGGGTATGGATAAACTTTACCCGACCAGTTTCGGCATATTTGTTGTACATGATGTTATTCACGTGTCCTATCGCATGTTAGAAAGAGCAGGCCCGGTCATTAGAGGGTACATACCCTGAGTGTTTTAGTTGAAGTCGGAAGAAAGGCATTGTTGGAACTACTTACCATGCTATCCTACATGGTACAAATTATCAGCGTCGGATCTTACTCACTCGGCTATAGCAAAAGGTACATCACTACTTACCATGTCACCCCAAAGCAACTGATGATTATCGATACCTCGCCATTTCTTCTCAGTGAGGAAACCCTGTTGGCCTGCCAAGAGTTCCAGCCAATTCTCTTCGGAAAAAGCATATAGTCTTTGAGCCTGCTCCACGCATTCACTTGGATATCTCTCGGATGACAACTGCTTCAGCTGAGTCCGTAAATCAGCAAACCATCGTGAAGGAAGCTGAACCGAATTGTTAGGCTGGGCTTGACTTGTCGAGTATTGCCTGGGCTGAGAAACAAAAAGTCTTGCAGCAAGACCAATTGGTCTCTGAATGAGGCGCATACGCGATAAAGACATGGTTGTGATACGGATGAATCTTGATTGAGCAAGTTGATAGTGAGAACAAATTGGGTCTCGGGTTTACGGTAAAGGCTCCGAGAATCGGCCTCGGTAGTCGGGCGTATCCTCCACGGCTAGGAGCGGATAACCCTGCTTTAGCCAATCCAAAGCTGGTTCATCAGGAGTCAATTGCCCTGACATCATCATATTGCAATTGAATCGCAGATCTCCTTAGCCCAAACATCGTTTTCTCTCTAGATTTCTAGAAGATCCAGGAGAAGACCCAATGTTCAGCTCAATCTATGAAGACTTGCAGATCAAGACGACGTCAGTCCGAAACCGGCACGGGACATTTCATTCATTTGTGATATAGGGTAGTAAGACTCTATTTTGAATTCGTGAACGATTATTCTGCCTTTATCTTCTCCTGATCCTATATACCTGGATGCTGGGAAAGGAGTAGATTTCGTGTCTTTGTGTTTACTTAGTAAAGTTTTAGAGAAACATGGTGAGAATTTTGTGATTTGTTACAGACAATGAGTTGGATTCTCGTTTGAACTACATGCGTCGCCATCAAAACACGCGCCGTTCTAGTTCACGTATATCCGTTGATCCGAGTAGCGTCCTCGGCCGGCAGAAATCCACAAACATTCAGCTGAACATGGCATCATTCGGCACGACTCCTATTGGCATCATCATTTTCACAGGCAAGGACTTATCTGACTGAATTACCCGACCGTTTTCATTAACGGAATAACCGAGCAAGATCTGCCGCGCCGCCAGACGCGAAAAAGAAAGGGTCATGTATGGTTCGACCACCGTTATCATACCCACCGTATCTGACCCCTGCACTAACCAACCGAAGGGCAATCGTCCGGTCAGATTCTCGAGTTTTTCAGCAAACACATATTTACCGACGGCCATGGACGGGAAATAACAATCCCTTCCTCAAAAGGTACGGGAGATAGGCGTTTTAGCGCTTGGTTTATGCAAGGATTTTAAATATTCCAGCAAAATCTGGGTCGACGTGTGGGAATTGTGTTCATAAATAGTACGGAAAGTCTAGAAATATGGCATGCTTAAGCGCCGGTAATATTGCAGTTGCCAAGCGTTGGTCAACTGCCTAATGGGTTATGATAAGCATACATGCGATGATACTAGATTGGACGGGCAGCATGTCTGTCTCGTTATGTATATATCGAACTGACTATATAAAGTCTAAAGAATGGAAATCGTGGCTCATGCTGGCTCATTCAATGGCAGATAACTTCGCCTAAAATTCAGGCACCGTGCTCCTTACCAGATGACAGATGACAGATGACAGCTACACTACCACGCGATAGCGCCGGGCTATGTTCTCTCAGGGACCTGTTCTCCACTATACCATCACATATCGCACCATATCTATATGTACATCCACAGAAGCAACGTCGACGGGAACCATCACATTCCTTATGGCCTACCTATATGTGATGCGTTAGTAATAAAACAACCCCTTATCATGCGCTCATATTAACAAACACAGCCGTCTGAGTAGTATTTCAGGGCTCGTGTTCCCCTGACCAACAGTCTTGGCGTGGATCCGGCTGTACCTGATTTGGTTGTATTGGGTTAGCTAGTGTCAGGTACTGGTCAGTCCCACCAGAATGGGACAGGGGAAAACGGTGTACTGGAAGCGAAAAGGTAGTATTTCCATCCATACAACGACGAGGATTATGTACGGGCATCTAAACATAGCATATCTTAGATCCTAAAAAGTTACAAACCCGAAAAAAGGTTCAATGAGGCAGCCGCCAGTCTCGAAACATAAAACCCTTCCTTCGTCCATCTTTTCTCGATTTTGCCGACAGACAGGACATTCCCTCCCTCTCTGTACTCGGTTTCTGTTCGAGTAATTCATTCGTTTTTTTTGCCTTTCGTTTCAATTTTAATACACTCGTTCGTATCATTCGTCTTTGTTTCGGATCGATCTCGCAGCGTGTCTTAACATACATTTAATTTTATTAATCCGATACGGAAACTCTCGTTTAAACAACAGCAACACAACTTCACACTCGTTCTCAACAAACTCGATAACTATATAATCAACATGGTTCAACTCAACTCTGTGGCTCTCGGAGCCCTTTTGCTTTCTCCCCTCGCTTCCGCCGCTTTGACCAAGTGTCCCACAAAGGAAGCTACCTGGACTGCCAAGTCTGGCGCTGACTATTCCATCTGCCGAAACACCGACTACAAGAAAGGTGGAAGAAGTCTCAAGATTGTCAACGATGTCCGAAACACCAATGCATGTGCTCAAATCTGCAACCAGGACCCACGATGTGTCAAGGCTGTGTATGACAAGAAGGGCCGCATCTGTCATGTCAAGGACGACGCCAACGCGGATCGTATGTACTGGGAGCAGGACAAGAACTTTGACGCTATTACTCTCACCAACGTCGATGAAGGAAAGTTCATTTCTGTTTGCCCCTCTGGAGGTCACCAGTATCGATCCAGGAAGGGCAAGGGTAAGACTTTCGACGTCTGCCACAACACTGACTTTGTTGGTGCTTCTGCCCGACAGATCAAGAATGTCGCTTCCCTTGCTGCTTGTGCCGACAACTGCTCCAACATCAGCACTTGTAAGAAGGCTGTCTACGACAACGAGGAGAAGATCTGCCACATCAAGGCTGCCGAGCCCGCCAATTCTCTTTTCTGGGTTCAGAGTAAGCGATTCAGTGTCGTTTCTTTGCCCACCACTGTCAAGCCTGCCACTCAGGGTCGTTGGTCTGACATTATTCGTCTTCCTCTTATTCCCGTCGCTGCCTACGTCGTTCCCCAGTTCCCTCAGTCTCAGCAGCTTCTCTTCTTCTCCTCATGGGGTCCTGATGCCTTCGGTGGTGCCTCTGGCCGCACTCAGTTTGGTGCTCTCGATATTCCCACCGGAAACATTGCTCGACGTGAGGTCGCTGATACCCACCATGACATGTTCTGCCCTGGTATGAGCCAGCTTGGCGACGGTCGTATTATCATCCAGGGTGGCTCCGATGCTGAGGCTGTCACCTTCTACAACCCCAAAGACAACTCCTTCACCCGAGGTCCTGACATGCAGGTGCCTCGGGGTTACCAATCTTCCACTATCTTGTCTGACGGCCGAGTCTTCACTATCGGAGGAGCTTACTCCGGTCCCCGTGAGGTTAAGAACGGTGAAGTCTTCGACCCCAAGACTAACAAGTGGACTATGCTCACTGGAGCCGATGTCAAGCCCATGCTTACTCAGGACCACGAGGGTATCTGGCGTGAGGACAACCACGCTTGGCTCTTTGGTTGGAAGAAGGGCAGTGTCTTCCAGGCTGGCCCCAGCAAGACTCAGCACTGGTACAGCACTAAGCAGAAGGGATCTGTCCGTCTGTCCGGCAAGCGCGATGATGTCGACGCCATGTCCGGTATCTTTGTCATGTACGACGCTCTGCACGGCAAGATTCTGTCTGCTGGTGGCGCTCCCGACTACACCAACGCCAACGCCAACAAGCACGCCCACATCACCACTCTTGGCGAGGCTTACAAGTCTGCTTCCGTCAAGCGTGTCGCTGACATGGCTTTCCCACGTGGTTTCGGTAACGCTGCAGTCTTGCCTGATGGAACTGTCCTCGTCACTGGTGGTCAACGCAAGTCTCTGGTCTTCACCAACACTGATGGTATCCTCATTCCCGAGCTGTACAACCCTGCTACCAACAAGTGGACTCAACTTGCTCCCCACGCTGTTCCTCGCAACTACCACTCTGTTTCCCTTCTTCTTCCCGATGCCACTGTCTTCATCGGAGGTGGTGGTCTCTGCTACGTCAACAAGATTGGTGGTTCTACTGCTGGTTGTGACAAGACTGCTGATCACGCTGACGGAGAGATCTTCCAGCCTCCTTACCTGTTCAAGAAGGATGGCTCTCTCGCTGACCGCCCTGTCATCTCTGGTGTTGCCCAGAAGGGTGTCAAGGCAGGTAGCACCCTCAAGTTCAAGGTCACCAACACCTCCGGCAAGGTCACTATGTCTCTTGTCCGCATGGGTAGTGCTACCCACTCTGTCAACACCGACCAGCGACGTATTCCCCTCACCAACTTCTCTGTGAAGGGTAACCAATACTCCGTCAAGCTGCCCAAGGACAACGGTATCCTCTTGCCTGGATACTACTATCTCTTTGTGATGTCGCCCCAGGGCGTTCCTAGTATGTCCCAGACTGTCCAGATCGTGCTATGATCTGGGTGTGCTCTTGATTTATCCTTGCACATTTAGATAATAGATATCTTGAACATACACTTTCTTTCGAATTCATGTTTTCAATTATCTTCTGAATCAGTGATGCCATCGTTCTTCGCATTGAAATGTAATCGCAACTCCTTAAAGTACTACTATACTAGAGTTATTTCTTGTACTATAGCGTCATCAAAAAAAGCAGGCGGTACTTTTTCTGCTTCAAATAGCTTGTCTAGATTGGCTTCATCCATTGGCTCATCCAAGCACCCCAATTGCGAAGTACTAAATGGAATAAACGGTGGAGATTGTGGTCTTGCAAGGTGACCTGCACCCATTCGACGATAAACAACGCTGTGACCACAATTCTCCTTTCGTAGCAACAAAACGAAATCATCAACCTTTGAAATACTGTCTGAAATAGCACCTGCAAATAATCGGAGAAGGAATAACTGGTCGTGTTCATAGTCGATAGGTATGTTGTCCAGATACATCAACAACCCTGCAGGTTTCCCATCTTCTGATCCTATTCTTGTATCGAAAGTATTATCCCCGTCGAGGAAAGACAAGGTTGGAAGAGTAGGCAACTGAAGTTTGACGGCTTTACATAGGCCCGATACTATAAGCTCAGCATTCCTCAGCGTTGAGCCATATGGAGGCCCTGTCCAATCGCAGGTGTAGTTAACCAGTTTAACCTTACTATGCTCTTTCAGGTCGTCGATGCTACCCAGCACCTTTTGAAATAAGTTGTCGACATGCTTATTCTTGGTCGAGAACCAGGACCAGCTAGGAATTCTTACAGACTTTGTCAATCAAGGAACACTTGGGAGACAGCCTTCATGGTGCTTACCCTTCAAAAATACCACCCTTGCGTTGGGCCCTATGTTCTCCAGGTACGTAGCTGAACCAGGCTAGATCGGTTGCGATGCTCTTGTTCCAGAGACCGAGAATAGGCCTATCGTGTGTTGTCTCTTGGTGAAAGTTGATTAAGCCAGCCATAGCAGGTATCCTATCGCTTGCGAAGGTAAGGTGGCGGGCGTTATACTGTGTTACCAACTCGAACCATTTGGCCAACTTCCGGGAAGAATATTTCGTATCCTCTAATAGACTCGGGACCAATGACAACTTACCATTGTACCTGCCATCCTCAGAATATAGACCATTCGTACAGTGATAGAACATTTGGCCATCTGTGAAGTGAACCAGCCGACTGGATAGAGATTGCTCTTGTAGTACCCAAGCTCTCTTGTTTAATGGCCCATCGAGTATCGTTTCGTGACCCGTTGGACGGCGCATCAGACAGGTGTCAGGCACTTCTGCTCTGACTTGATCGGGGATCATCTCTGGGTATAAGCCAACCATCTTTGCTGGAATTTGCAAATCCAGAAACAGCCCTCCATCTCCATCAGGTGACGAAGTGGCAGCCAAGGTCAGATAACTACCATGATAAACATCGGCCATCCTGGATGCTTCAGAAGCCCAATCATTTGCATCATCTTGAATGATGCAAAGAGAGTCGATCCAGAGATACTGTACTCCGATTGCTCTAGTGACAGTTATAGCGTCTTGAAATGTTCTTGGGAGGGATTGTAGTGAGATGTCGGACATTCTCCTGTACAAGTTCTCCCTCGTGGTGCGAGTAGACTGATTATTCTTCGAACCCCAACAATGACTTAGAGCTGTGTAGCGGATGCGATGCAATGAGGAAAGATTCGATGTGTTGACTAATTTGATGCCTATGCCATCCTCACCCGCGTCTAAGTCAAGGAATCGTGCTGGATACGCAGTCTGGGGTATGCGACAATGGCGATGTTTAATGGGGTCGTTAATGCACGATCCTAGCCAATCCTGTATCGTTTGGGCTCTTGCTTCGAATCGAGTTGGCCCCGTCGCCCATATGGCACGTTCCGCGATCCTGTCTAAGTTTTTGGGATATTTAGCATGTAATCGAGACAGTACCGAAAACAAGAATACTGACAATAGGGTGAAATTACTTGAACCAAAGAATCATCCGCACGCCACATGCAGGCAAATTGATCGCGAAACGTCAACGCGCAGCTAAGACTTACAAAAACCAAGCTTGTTCCATGCCGGCCCTCGCCCCATAAGACATAAGAGTGACTGTCTTGATGAGAAGTAGACACTTTGCCATCTTCTAGTTCTTTCGTATTCAATGACGGCCCTGTTGAGGGAAGTAGACGGATAGCGCCGCGGCTTCTTAATGAGTAGCTTGTATTAAAGTCGTTGTTCTCGTAAGGTATAGTGGTGTTGTTAAGAAAGGACGGAAGCATAAAAGCACACAAATCGCACGATTTTGATGATGCACATAGTTCCGAGAGAGAATCATAGTGCGGTATCCCAAACTCGGGATCATATCCGGGGCCGTAACTGTTCGGGATATATTCGAGGTTCAAACTCTCCTTTATACGCCGCCGACCGTCAGAACCGGCGAAAATATAGGAGATGCCTCGTCGACAGAGCATACAGTAAGGCATGACTGCCTTGTCTAGGATTTATCGGTCTAAATTAGCTTTAAGAGATTATGAATAATGATGAGGACAAGATGAGGGGGTGAGGTGGTGAGGTGGTGAGGGGTAAGCATGTGGCACATATACAAGCCGTTAGTTCTTTAATTACAATAAGACCAATCAGGCACCTAGACATAGGCTAGTGTATATCCACAGGGGCGAATCTGTCCAGTTGACACGGCATATGTAGACTAATATGATCTGATATACTTGTTATTTTGCCAGGAGAGAGGACTAACTAAGGAAGGTTCGTAGTCAGATAACAACGGGAATGAAGCATAGAACAGATGCCAGTTCTGTATCGATGTGACTTGGGTGCCTGACAAGTCCAGCTTTAATATGTGAGTTCGTTGTTCCCCCGCCTGTAGAGCGTAAGACCTAGGACTGAATTGAGATGTTCTCGAGTGACTTGTTCCCAAACACATTCTCATCTTAGACTGAGGTGGCTTACGATCGCAGAGAGGTCGAAACTTGCAGTTTGCAGCGAGCTCGATGCTTTCCACTTGTGAGATATCGGAGTTACTCAGCGCCCACGAAACCGCGCCCTCGGTAAGGGGACTCACTAGCGGACGTAGCCCTTCTTCATCCAGAGTCACGAAATGTGGTTCCCAATTGGATATAGTCGGCTTCCTTTACGGTGATAGCACCAATCTTGACTGTACGCTTCTTACCCTACGAGCCGAGCTTCGGTATAGTGTCGCTGATGCTCGAGACTTTAAGTTTGATGGCGCTGATGGATCGAATGACCGGGAGGTAGCCTGGAGCCACACAATTCTCTTACCAGGAGTGACTCCTTGCAAAGCTGCACGAATATCTGTAACGTGACCCCAGGCGCAGCAAGGCTCCGCTACTGTACTTCAAGGGCGTCACAAGCCATCTTCAGCTGAGCATACTACACCTGGGCCTGAGCCTGCTCAACAACGGCTTGTCAGTACTTGAGAATAGCCTTGTTTTGGCTTATGAGGCAAGCCGTAACAAGAGAATAGTACTGGTCATCAAGCAGTCAGTTGGCAGTATAGCCATAGATCAATTAGGATCACATCAAACTATACGTCGCCCTCGGGGGTCGAATTGACCGCTTGCTCACATACGATTAGGGTGCTGACCTCCTAGTACCTGTTCAGGATCCGAAAGGTCAATATGTGGTCTCCCAGGAAGAAGGATCCTCGCCACCGATAAGAAATCTTAGGCTAGGGCTCGAAGCAGGCTCTACTATAGCTGACACTAACCCGGTAGGCTATGGGGCCCAAATATACGCCACCAATATTTCCGAAGATCATTTCCTTTGGTAGTCTGTTGCGTTGCACTTCAGATACCTCGATATTAGCCGTGTCCGAGCCAACTCCAAAGGTTTATATCCAGTTCCCTGTTCCTTAATTTGGATCAGTGATCGAATATGCTTTTCAGTGATATAGAAATCATCTGAAGCAGTCGATGTATGGCCAGTCAAACACTGATGCGTAATACATAACATCAGGAGCTCTGATTTACCAGATGTAATAACATAGTAGCCGTATACCATGTGGTAATTGCAAAACGCCATCTTATTCTCGTCGTGCAGTAGCGCAAATGCAAAGCTTATGGCGTTTTAGATGCTGACATACCGGCAAGGTAATGTGTGAATGTGCCCGTTGCGAAACGGAGGTTCGTAAGGCTTCAAAATCGTTTCAACACTAACATGTACATTGGTCTTCGATAGAAGAAGGTCATAATATATGATGGTAGCGGCTGAAAAGGGAAGGATGTTCCTTTGCTTGAACAAATGGATCTCGCAATAGAGAGTGCTCCTGGCGGTATCCGGGGATTGTAAGTTACATTTTGAACCACGAGTGCCTGTGAGAGGTACCTGAGGGCTGACTATCTCAGCCGCTTCAAGCACATGTGAGCTGACCAGAGTCCAACCGGTCTGGAACCGGGAATTCCTGATGAGGCTTGCGGCAGGTAGGCTTTTCTGACCCGGAGCCAGTGGCCGATGGCATCAATGAGCCAGATCCCTTATCTTCTAACTACAAGGCCAAAGTACTAAAACACAGGCATCCCCCGGGAATTGATAAGTCTAAGGCTTGCGCGTTGTGCTTCTTATCTCCATCAGCATTATTAGCACAAACAATGACAAGACTTACAGTACAGAAGCTGTTGATAGTAGTAATACTTTTATCACTATTAACTTTAGATCGTGTTAACGCCAAGAACCCCAAGGATAACTTTTGCCGACGATTCGCACACCAATCCACCGTTATCGATGATAAGCTGTATATTGATGGCGGTTGGGTGAACTTTGATGATTTTCAGCAAACCCACGAGAACTACTCCAGTAAGTCATCAAGTTTCGCTGTGCATTGAATCGACATATCAAGCTGACGTCTCCCAAAGACACCTGGTTGGCGTACCACGATCTCAACAACCTCGTGAAAAGACGTGGTGAGCTTTGGCCCGACCTCAATATCACTTTGAGCAAGAATGATAGGCACGTCGCACCTTACATTTGTATACCGTCTTCGTAACGGAAATGCTAATTATTTCACTGCAGTATCCCGAGTGTTAATGGCGGTATCCTATGGGGAGATAATGTCAATAAGCGGTTCTACCTCTACGGCG
This sequence comes from Fusarium aywerte, assembly GCA_013186375.1. Lineage (NCBI taxonomy): Eukaryota > Fungi > Ascomycota > Sordariomycetes > Hypocreales > Nectriaceae > Fusarium > Fusarium aywerte. Next base: position 35,298 of record JABCQV010000126.1, on the reverse strand, counting down.
GCGAATGGAACAACGGTTTCGCACAAGAACCTTATAGCTTGCTAACTTATGACACTCTATACGACAAATGGGATGACTTTGGAACTCCTAATTTGACGCCTCCACCAAAGATCGCATCGTACGGGGCTGGTGTCGGGGTTTCAGAGACAGGGATGGGTTATTACCTTGGTGGATGGATCAGCAACGCTTCCATAAGCGGTTGGACCGGCGAGCGAAACATGAGCTCCGACTTTTACACATATTCCTATGACACGGGCGACTTTCAACAAGCAGCTGGACCAGACCAACACCCGAGAGCAGAAGGTGGAATGGTGTGGATTCCTGCTGGAGATACTCTGGGGATGCTTGTATACCTTGGCGGTGTTGTTGACCCATATGGGAATGGTACAGAAGCTCCGCAGCCATTTGACGAGGTTTTTGTGTTTGACACCATGGGCAACTCGTGGTCAAGTCAGACAACAACGGGATTGATACCACAGAATAGACGCCAGTTCTGTGTTACCGTGGCCTGGGCGCCTGACAAGTCCACCTTTAATATGTAAGTTCAAGATTTCTTGTCGTTCCACGTAACTCTCACTAACATTGTCAGCTATCTCTGGGGTGGACTAAGCGTACAACCACCGGTCGTCAATACTACCTCGTTCAACGACATATACATCTTGACCCTGCCTTCATTTACCTGGGTCAAGGCCTACCCAGATCACAAAGGAAATGCAACACTTCCCCCTATATACGACCACTATAGCGGCTCCTGTGACATGGTAAAGCATATGTCGCAGCTGTTTGTCATCGGCGGAACATATACCGATACGGACGACTGCGATCTTGCAGTCGATGCATGGGCGATGCACAATTTCTGGACGGGTACATATCATAATGAGGGTAACAACGCAACATACTGGGCCTTGTATGATCCTGATGTCACCGAGAATGCTGTACCGGCCGACGTCTATAAGGTTACCGGCGGCAATAAGGACGGTGGTGCGAAGCTCGTGTCCCCCAAGGGTGGGTTTTACAAGGGAAATAAACCACTTCAAGACTTGTTTGAACGCCGGCCTTCGATATCAGAGCGTTCCCCAACGCGCCAAGTTTCTTTCCCAACTGGTACATCGTCCTCAACGCCATCTGCAGAGTCATCTGCAAAAGACCATCCGAAATCGAAGCTTTCCACCGGCGCTATTGTAGGCATCGCTATTGGTGGCGCTGCCGGACTGGCGCTTGTGCTGCTTGTGTGGTACTGTATTGGCAGGAGAGTTATTCGTCGTCGCGAGGATAGACGCCAATCTGCCATGACGCAGGCTCAGTACGCGTCCTATGGAGGCAACGTAGCCAGTCCTTCCACTACGGTGAGCCCACATGGCTGGCCGGGAGATTGGGGAACGAGTGTCGAGCCTGTGAGCCCACAACACACAAGTCCTCAACAATCAATCTCTTTTCGTCAACCACGACCGTCTGAGCTTGCTACCGAATATCATTGGAATGTGCATGATATTGCTGAGCTGTCACAGCATGAAGGTGGTTTTAAGGTTCCCAACTCGCCTGGCAAAGAATCTTGTGGTTGATATTCACGTTCTGCTCCCACTTGTACGCAGAAGGGCTGTGAGAGATACTACTCTTTTCAATTTTATGTCTCTATAATCTTTCCTTTATCACTCTCTATGGCATATGACCGACGGGAAGTTTTAATAAATGGCTACATTATATATTTTGCAATGTCAACTACGTATGGGCGTTTTGTTAATAATGTCTTTATGCACAGTTGAACTAGATCAGTCTCTTACGTTTTCATATATTTGTACCCGCTCAAACCCTGGTATTCCTTCCCGAAGGAACCATCTCTTACATCAACCGCGGGCTGTTCGCTTCCCTATAATGCTCTTTGTTATGCAGCGGGTATGAACAGCAGGAGGAGACACCTCCACTCTAAGTGAGTACCTGTTATCGCGGAAGCTAGTGTTTTATGTGCCTGGTAAGGCCATGAAGAGCAGTTTGGGAAGCATTGTAGTGTGTTTTCGGCTCAGAGCTGTGATTAGTCCCAAGGTCGAATTAGAATATATAATACTTCCATGAGGCCTTCGAGATTAGGCAAAAATATTACTATTGGGCCCGCATCTTTCTCCACTTAAATCGTCATAATTATATCTTCACCGCCTTAATATTATTTCAGGGTCTTTTCCGAGATTCCCATCAATTATTTAACTAATTTACTAGTATACTCATTTCTTTTTCAGGCTAAATCTTACAACCCCGATCAAAACAACATCTAAAAGACAACCATCCGACTATCATAAACCACCATGTCGGCCCCCGAGACTCAAACAGCCACGGTTGGTGACGAGTTCGAGAAGACGCTCCTACAGCTACGATGTTTCGACACAATGTTTCTCGTCGACGATTCAGAGGCTATGCAGCCTTACTGGGACGAAATCAAGACACTTATTGAGCGTATTGCACCCATTTGCGCCAAGCATGATCCGGATGGAGTTGATCTGTATTTTGTCAATCACCGACCAGGAGGAGTCTTGGCCAAATTGCCTGGAGTGCAATCCATCCGAAAGTCGGGCTACACTCACATCGGTGGCTTTGCCGGCAACATGCTCCTAACAAGCAAAGGAAAGCAGGTCGGCACTATCTTTGACAAGGTTAAGCCGGGTGGCAAGTGCAACATGGGTGCCAGACTCGGCGGCTTGCTCAAGTGGTACTGCGATAAGTTTACGGGCGGCGAAGAGAAGGCGGCTCTCAACATTATCGTACTCACAGCCGGCAAGTTCGACGACGACATCAAATCACCTCTTATACAAGCTGCCAGGACTCTCGATGAGGCCAAGGCACCGATTCATCAGGCTGGCGTCCAGCTATTCCGTCTGGGCGGACCGGATATTGTACGACAAAAGACCATGCAACATCTCGATGATGAGCTGCACAAGGAGGCTGGAACGCGAGACATTGTCGACACAGTGACTTGGAGTGGACATGGAACATCAATGTCGGATGATGAGCTGCTCAAGGTTGTGCTAGGAGCGGTTATCAAGAAGATCGATATTCGTGCCTCCGAGTTGCAGTTGGATGAGGCAGCTCCGACTGCACGAGCTGACCGAGAGTATGATGAGGATAATGTCATTTAATACTGAAGCGCACTTCTTAAGTCCTTTGCGACATTGATTGTATTCTATTCAATTCTGTACTCGAAGGAATACATAGGCTTCATTAGAGAGAGTGCAGGGAGATATTAAACTTGTACATAGGAAACTAGCTACACTATCAAGCTAGATATACACTACTATCACAATTCTTGTCTTCAGTTCCCAGCGTCCTCTATCATAAGTCGACCAACAAGACGAGAGCTGTTTAATTAGACAGCCATATCAAACCATCTACAAATGCTGTTGTTACCTTCTTCATCGTTAGCTGACTGCGGGCTCTTCTTTACTTCTTTATTAGATTAATCGTTCTCAGACACCCTCTGGCCCCGGCAGGTCACCATGAGGCACTGCACCGTGAACCATCTTATAAACACAACGTTTGATAAGATAGGATAAGATAAGATAATCTTATTGCCTAAATAACCTGAGTGTTTTTGTTTATATTAACTTTTTGGTATACGTTTTAATATTATCTTTTATAAATCTCTCACAGTCTTTGAGATAATACAAGCCATCAGACAGTAAACACAACATAGAACTAGACAGCAAAGGTAAAAAAGTAATAGACATGGTAAATTTATGGCCCTATGTATACAACTCTCTCATCGCCTCCAAGTGTAAAGAACAAGACAGTGTTTCCGTCTTCGACTGCATTTTGCTCGTTAAATGAGTACTGCAGGAACTTGTCGACATTTCGATCCTGGACACCTATAGTAGCTGATCTCCCGCCATTGCTTGTAAAGTAACGCATGAATACAGCTTGAGGATTAGAAAGGGTGTATTCTTGGAACCGCGTGACGAAATGTGTAAGGACATTATTTGAATCCACACCGCACCACTCTATAGAAAGTGCACGGAAGTCATCGCCATCGTCAATCTTGTATGTGATGTCGTGGCCCTTGTTCGGTTCAATTCGGAAGTCATCCCAGTAAGGACAGATTGCCACTTGTGGAATAGAGTCGGCTGGTAATGCTGAGTTTTCATCTTCTGTCGCAGCGTCGTCAAACAGGGTTATCAAGCCGTTGACACCCACATAGATGGTATCGCTGGAGTCTGTGTAAATCCCAACTGGCCAGGGTAGGTCAATAGACTTCACCTCGTTGTCCCATTGTTGGTCACCCGCAAATAGTGTTGTTAGTTCGAAAATGAAGTAATCAGTACACGCACGAGAAGGTGCGGCTGTTGTGGTGGTAGTCTCGGCCGTCGAGGTTTCAGAAGAGACAGCAAAAGATGTTGACTCAACGCTAAAGGTGCTGGCAGAATCAGTGGTAGTGGCACTGATAACCTCTGAGTCAACCACGTTATTAGGGTCAGAGACGCTAGCGCTAGTTTCATGGGTGCTAGCATCAAGCTCAAGGGAGGTTGAAGCTGTGAGCACTGTGATCGTGGGAGATAGAGTGTCAATAGGCGAGAAGCCAGCTGTCGTAGATGGGTCAATGGTCTCCCGGGACGATTCTGATGGTCCTGTAGGAAGATCAATCCCTGATGATCTGTTAGGGAAACGAAGATAACCTGTTGAAGATCTCGTCTCGATTTCTTGATTGGAAGAAGTAGTAACAGATGGAATATTCAGGGCTGTTGTAACCTCTGTAGAGTCGGTCAATTCGAGAGACGTGGTCGCGAGCTCCGTTGAAGGTTGAAATGCTCCGGAAGTAATGCTTGCAGATGGCGCGGTGTCTCCACACTGATCAACTATAAGGTAACACGTCAGCGCACAGTGAAGTTTGACCCTCAAGCTCAACGTGCCATCGACCACAGGTAACCTTATTTGAACACAGCCTGGCGGTGACGATGTAAAGGTTATGTATACCTTCCCATCCGCAGGTGTTTGACAAAAGCCTGCTTCGGCGTTGGGGAGCGCGCTGCTTCGGAATTGGAGAAAGCCATTGTCTTCGACGAATGTGGTAGTAATCGCTCCTTGTGGAAGTGTTCCTGGTTGACCGCGTAGTTCCTTAAAGTCTTCACCCCCATAGAAGATAGGCGTTATGCCCTCTAGTAGACGTCCATTAGAAAGCCTGAAATTTGAGGCTTCATCACAAATATCTGACGAAGAACCAACAAACCCTCCAAGCGTTCTTCGTGGAAGTCCTCGCTTAGAGTTTTGTGTATCTGGAACGATGCGGAAGACAACAGAACGACCATCGAGTTCAGGTCCAGATGAGGCTGTGGTAGTAATCACTGTCACTGCCCTCGTTACAGACTGGCTGTCACCTTCAGAGACGGTGGAAAGGTCGGGAGCAGTCTCCGAAGCAGACCCTGTCTGTGTAGAAGCTGTCGAAGAAGCTCCCGGAGTATCTGAAGAGTTGCCACCAACACCTGTTGGCACTGGGCCTGTGGCGTTCGATGAAACAGTCACGAGGTACGTCGACAAGTACGTTATGCAGTAGGAATGAGACGGTATCTCGGCATCTTGGACAGCGCCAGCACGTATGATAGACCCCGAAAGTAGAGCGAAGGTCAATCATCTAAACATCATAGCAGTTGCAATGATAGCCAATTCATCCTAGAAAATACGAAGATGAGAACGTCTTTGTGATTTTTAGAAGGGACAGCCAGTGTTAAGAAGTGAAATGCTTTGTGCTACCGCAATAACGTTGACCTATCCCCAGAGAGACGTTCCGAAAAAGTTGAAAGCCCATATCAACGATTAGGTTCGGACAAAAAGGGCTTGCGCTAAGACCACAGGGGAGATTTTTGCAGACTGGAACCAGAGGTTGGAATGATCGGCTGCAGGGGAGTAAAAACTGGCAATGCTTCAGTTGGATCCTCGAATCACGTGCGATTCTAGACTCTTGATTGAGACATGACACGCTCAACTGCCTATGGTGAAACAGCGCTTGTACTATAACTGGCCAGTGGGATTAGCCCCCTTGACACACTTTTCCTATAAGAATGAAGAACCAGCCCTACATAGCGATCGCATTCTTCCTCTCAGACAGTGCGCATTCCACTAATGCTTGCATCGTGCGAAGGGGGCGGTTTTGAATACAGCCTGTGAAGGTTCTCGAAGCGCAGCCCTGTATTGCCTAGATACAGAATGAGGGACATTTGACAAGCTACATACAACCGTCGCAACGTTAAAACCGTCAGTTATTTGTCAATAGATGCCACATTCTCCACTTAAGACACTGTGAGTTCGTGAGGTACTGTATTTCTTAGGCTGTTAGTCAAAGAATTTCCTAAATATCTTATAGTCAAAGAGACAACAAAGGCTATATAACGGCAGCGAGTTAGTGCACTGACTGGGTATAATTAAATCCTCAGTTCTATCAACGATATCCCTACTAAGAAGAGACAGACACGCGATGTACAGTTTATCTTGCTACTAAAACGACCACTTGCCCCTGACTATGGAAGCCGGCCTGACAGCGCTGGATTAAACTGGAATTTCGTGGAAACCTGGAATGCGGTAGCCTTACTAAATATGCTTAAGCTTAACGCCATTAAAGGGATCTGGACTCAGGTCCCAAGATATGCTTGAACCAACAGCTTAACGTTGCGATCCAAAGCCAGCAGACTTATATATCCATTGGTTGTTACCGCATTATTTACTTGAAACAATTTAGATTGTAGGGCTTCTAATCGCTGGCTGACTGACTTGACATGGAATGTGTTCTCGTCTCGATAAATATGTAGTACCGGGCATAAAGTCTAAAGCGTATATAAGCGAGGCCTCTTTGTAGAAATAGTTATGCGATTTTAATACTTGTCCAGTTAAGGTATGTCACCTACATATACCTATTAAAGCCTTTTGATCGGGAAAGCAGTTATTCAGACTCTTTCCGTTGTCCGGTTTTCAGCTGAAGACACACGCAGTATCATCTGCTCCGATTGTCTCAAATCCCATTATGGGTGCGCTGATCTCCGTCGTCAATAATTATGACCCCGAAGGGGTTGCCGGTGCCATTTTCAATGGCCCCGGCGTCACTGTGCTGGATGCGCATTGGCTGAGGATAGCTGAGGCTGATTCATCGCCTGCGGGAACTTTCAGCAATGGACCCTACGGCATCGGGACAGGCGGTATCTTAACCAATGGCCTTGCAAGAAGGGCCGAAGACCCTGGTATAAATGCCGAGCCCAATATATACAACGAATTCCCAGGGTCTGAGCAATACTGCGGATCGGCAGGTTTCGATGCAACTGTGCTGTCAGTTGACATCGAGGTTGAAGAGGGATTCAACGGCATCGAGATTGAATTCATACTCTCTTCAATGGAGTTCACATAGTATATACATGGCTCTTGTTTCTGTTTGGAATCTTGCTTGGCTAACTCTATGCTCAGTGGCAGGCCAGATCCTATTGGAATCTACATGGACGATCTGCTGTGGAGTATCGATGAAAGCAACCAACGGATAACGGCAACCTCAAGTTACCTTAACGAGGATATAGGCATCAATGAAAAGGAGAAGGACGAGATCCCTGGGTCTCCAAGTTTTAACCGCGCTACTCGTTATGATGGTTCCTCTCCTCCTTTACTCATCGGTATTCCGGCAGACTCTGGTCGTGAGCATACCATGGTGTTTGCTATTTGTGATGCAGTTGACGGAAATTGGGACTCCGCGCTCATGCTTAAAGCTCGAGGATGCGTAGATTGCAATTCAGAAGTGCGCATCAACTATGTTACAACTACAACCACTACCGGATCAACATCTTTTACAAGCACTACCAAAGCTGTAGGAACCCAGTCCGGAACCGTGTTGATTGGGGTACCAGACCTAACAACAACTACCGCTGAGGACACCACTACTACAACCATCGAGTCAGAAGCCACCACAGCCACTACCGACATGACAACGAGTGATGAGATGTCATCAATCACTAAGACGACAACAACTTCAGTCACTGATGAGACAAGCTCGCTGACAACGAGCGATCTGCCTTCCACCGATACTACCACTGCGACATCAGACCAAACCCCGACATTTACATCTTCGGTGGAGTCTACCACAGTATCAGGAACGACAGATGCTTCTACACCTACCGTGTTATCACTAACGGAAACCTCCGAGACAACATTTGCCGAGGAATCTCTCACCTTGACTTCAGCATCAGAGGATGCTACAACAGCGACAGAATCGACCACAAAGACATCTGCAACAAGATCTCAAAATTTAACAGTTTCCGATGGAGTATCTACCACTTCAGTGGAGTTGAGCACTATAGTCGACCCCGAAACTGCCTCCACTACAGAAGCCATACCAACGACCGAGGCAGTAACAGCGGCATCGCAAAGTACCGCTTCTATTTCTCCAACAACGACTGCGCTAGGGGATAGCCAACTCTCATCTCCTACCGTTTCCTTAACACACGATATAGTATCCTCGGTCTCAGCAGCGCCGACTGAATCGAGTAGCCCTTCTAATCAACCCAACATCGGCAGCTTTTCCTTCCTTGGGTGCTTTGGCTCATCAGATGGCTATCCATCATTTAGTTTGATAGCCACTGCAGATGATATGACTCCAGCGCGGTGCATATCATTAGCAGAGGACAGCAAATACGTTGGAATTTATGAGAGGTTAGTATCACTGGGTCTCTCAGCGTAACGCCGCTAACGTCGTTCTCAGGTTTTGTTATGCTTCAGATTCAGTTGAACCTACTGATTTTGTTCAAGAAGCTCAATGTGATATTCCCTGCCCTGGTGCTCCTTTGTTCTTTTGCGGCGGCTTGGTCGGGCCCAATGGTACTCCTCGCAGCGCTTCCCAGCGAAGACATCGCCAGCGTCGCGACGCGCCAACCAACATACTGCTCACTCTATATGGAGTCAGCGAAGATATTGCTGGCTCTTCGAGCGTAACTCTGTCTGTAACAGCGAGCAGCTCTGAGATTACGGACGTGTCGACTTCTCTAAGAGAAGAAACAATGACATCTGATTATGCGCCCGGCATCGTCACCCAGCAAACTGCAACATCTGTCGAGTTCCCACTTACTTCACGCTCAGCCCTCCCCTTTCCACTAAGCAGGCCAGCACCAATCAGTGGCTGGTTAGGCAAAAACAACATGACCCAGGCTGTTGACCCCGTCGTCACTGTATCGACAGTTCTATACACCATCGTCGATCCTGACCATCCGAATACCTTCAAGGTCGAACAATACTGCTCAACCATTGAGTACTATCCCTGCCATCGTTGCCAAAGCCAGGACATACCTACAGTACAGATGACGACCATTGAAAGACACTGTAATTCCTGCGGTGACAATGGAGAAGATTCTGTTTTCCTGGCAGTGCCAGTAGACGTTGCTGCCCCGTCAACTACTAAAGACTCAAGTCACCCTGGTCTCCCTTCAAAGCAACATTCAGATACTTTCATAGCCCTGCCGGCCCATACAAGTATTAAGTACGCTGAACCTGCGGAGTCTGACATTCAAATGGAACCAACAATGGCATACCACAACATTGTCTCACCAGTTTCGAAGACGGCCGAATACGAGAATGCCCCCAACCCTACTCGTACCAGCGCGCATGATACTTCGATTGAAAAGCACGAACCAGAGCCTTTGGGCCTTGGCACCAGCGACCTTAACCCTGTTGACCGAATCCATGGGACAACGCAGCTCGGAAGTACACTCGAGCTCAAAACGACCACATCGCGAACTTGGACTGCTCCATCCGAGGTTCCTGTTATTGTCTCCGCAGGCAGTATATCCTATCCATTATCTGGGATTATTTCTTTATTTCTTACCATTGCATTTACTTTACTCAGCCTTCTTTAACTTGACTTATATTCATCCTACTCTACTCAGTTTTAATTATAACTTCATTATAAATTCCCTTGCCTTTTATTTATTATTAAGATATTTAACGGTATTGAATTCTACTTACCTACCTTTTCCTCTGCTATATACAATAACCTTTCTAACTGTAAATATAATTAAACCTGCCTTACCTTTAAAGTGCAAGGATGTACTGCAATATCCATAAGAAGCTCATTCTTCAATGTAACCTGAACGAGCCCTGATGATGAGGTGAAGAATGAACTGTGCCTTCATTATATGTATTGACGATATACTATTGTCTACCTCCTACGCATGGTATTTGCCTTGAAATCCAGGCAGGATCTCGGCTCCGTCTTCCTCTTTATATGCTTTACGATTTCTCTGCTGCCACGTCTGCTTGAGAGTCGTAAACTCGCCCATGGTCGGCACCTTATGGTGTCCTGCCTCAAATTCATTCTGAATGGCTCCCTCACGTTTTAGTACTGGCGAATCTATCGTGTTCAGAGCAAGGTCATTCTGTGGACGAGCAAAATATAACAAGCCGAGACGATCGACATGCTGTTGGTCCTTGGGCGGCGCGGCAACCTGTTGAGCGTTTCTAGTCAGCACTGTCTCGTTCGCTTTGGTCAACTCTAGCTTGAATTCTTACTCGGTGCACAGTTGACTTTATGTAACCTCCTGTCAAAAAGCTCAATGCATCACAAGTGTTAACAGTCAAGCTTCCGTCTAACGGCTTGGCCCACTTCCATTGACCAGTCTCGTGGTCCTTGATCTGCAGTGCTGCAACTGGCTGACGGAAGAGAAGAGTAATGGTCCCGAGATCAGTATGACCCAACGACCAAAGACCATCGCTCAACTTCTCCCGCTCCTCTGGAGTAAACTTGGAATATTTCATATAACGCAAGTGAGACTCATCGTGGACATTCCATTGATGTAGTTTGGTAAGGTAGTCTGGGGGAAGTTCTAGGCCGATGGCAATAAGATGTAGTAGTGGGTCAAGAACCTTGTCATGCAGGTCTTTAGAGAAGTTCTCAATCAAGGCCTTGTTCTTCTGTAAGAGTTCGGGAAGCGGTTGAGTAATGCGTCCGTCGTTAGCTGTCATGTGTCAGCTCAGATATTTCGTGCTTAATATGTTGTACACATACTAGCCATATTCCAAACCTCGGTTTTGTCACGGATACCTCCACTCAGAACACGCCTGCCAGCAGGTCTGTAACCGTTGTAATCGCCAGAGTCTAGGTCCGGCTGATACTTGAGCTTCTCTTCAATTGGAAGCTCATAGAACTGCTGACCCAGAGCGAACTGCGTATCGACCTCTTCCTGGGAAATACCATAGTTGATGACATAGAAGAAACCCTTGGTGCGGATAGCCTCGAGGAGGGTTTTGGCAAGCGTGGCGTTTCCATCATCTGTGCCATAAAGGGAGAGGTCGACCGTCGGTACTATTAAAGTGAGGTTAGGACTCAACTATAATAAGCATAAAAAGGAATGGACGCCATAGCTTACAATCTGCCCAATCAAGATTTTCCTTTGTCTCAGGAACGTGGTTGTATTGGTAAAGTTCTGTTGCAGATGGCATCGTGAGAAAGCTTGAAATTACTCGAGTGCTAGGATGGTTCAATGAGAAACTGTATTGTTTCGAGCGCTGAGTCCGAGCGGCTTATATTCCATTCGATCCCCTCGATATGCTGTCCCTCAAGCTTCCAACCCCGCATAAAGCTACCTATCTCACTCAGCATCCGGAAAACGATAACCTTCTTTGCGTAACGTCATTATGGGATGTCGCAATAGATTGCTGGTGGTGGTATTCCCCGCACTTTTCCAATTCATCTGTTTCCTGTTGGCTTATGTGGTTGTTATATCGCAAGTGGGGTAGATGTCGCCATATGTCGCCATATGATAATCGATGGCGTTTTCCCAAAAATGAAACTCAACATCCTTGGCGTGATACCATCACTTAACCAAGATAAGCTAGGATGTTCTATACAGTGCCTTGACGGCGAATTAGTGGAAGCTATCTCGACAACGTGGATGCTGCTATCCTATTGTGATTAAACCTCGCTGAGTACTCGGGTTCTAAATCAGCAACCGCGGGCTGCAGAAATGTCCTCAATACCCAGAATTCCTGCGGATATTATATGCCAAGGACGAGCTCGTCATATTTGCAGCTTAAGGTGAAAGTCTTGGCAATGTCGAGGTAGGGATGCTGGTATAAGTCTCGACGCAACTGGCCAGCTCTTAAAGCCTTCTCTTTAGGTAGTGCAGCGATACATCAAAAGACAACCGTAACACAACATACCCCTACAGCTGACTCTAGCTGTGCGAAGATGGGCTTAGCCACGTGTGTCAAGCGTAACAAAGTCGGGGCAGTTGTCATCTCCGTGTTTGACTGGTACCGTACGTCTACAGAAACCTCACTCTTCTATCGACGTCGATCGGAACAGCTTACAATAAAATAGCTTCCCACTACCCCAAGGAAGAGAGAAAGCTTTTGCGAAAGCTTGATCTAGCTATCCTAATTTTTGGATCATTGAGCTGTAAGTATGGAAAGATCTTATCTAGTTGCTAGTTGTAACTAATGTCAAGCAGTCTTTTGTCGTGTTTGTCTACCTTGTCAACTACTTTTAACTGCATCCTAGTGCTGACTACCTTTTTCTAGTTCCTTGGCCAGCAAAATATCACTAATGCATACGTCTCTGGCATGAGAGAGGATCTCAAAGCTTATGGGAATGAGCTAAACTATTATGTTGTGGCTTGTACGTTATCCTTAAATCTAGTTTAGATCTCTTGCCTTCATCATATGCCCTTTAACTTACACGGCCGTTCCACATGCAGACAATACGGCGTACGTCCTGGGTCAAATACCGCTTATGACGCTGCAAACCAAAGGCAAGCTGTAAGTACAATACTTTGCCTCCGTATCCTGTACGATATCCCACTGACCAGATCAGCGCGCCATTCTTGCTTCCCTCGCTTCAAGTACTATGGGCTGTAATCGCCTTTTGCCAATCCGAAGTCCAGCACAGCTGGCATCTCTATATCCTACGAGCCCTGACCGGTTTTCTTGAAGCAAGTTCATTTGGTGGCACTCATCTCATTCGTAAGTCCCTCAACCATACCAATCATTTATGTGACTAACTTAATTGTTATAATAGTTGGTTCATGGTTTAAAAATGAAGAGCTGTTCAAGAGAGCAGGAGTCTGGTTCATGGGCAACTCATTAGGTTCTATGTTTTCGGGATATCTCCAAGCTGCCGCATACCGAAACCTTAATGGCGTCTTTGGACGTGCAGGCTGGAGGTGGCTTTTCATTGTACAGGGCATAATCACTCTGCCCCTGGCTTTCGTTGGGTTTCTAGTCTGGCCGGGTCTACCTACGTCTCCCAGGCGATGGTATATGACAGAAGAGGATCATGCCCTTGCACTATTGCGTATACCTACCGTCGAAAAGGAGGGTATCACCTGGAAGACCTTCAAGTATACCTTGCGCCGGCCGATGTGGTGGATTTGCGTCTCGTGCTATGTCTTTCTTGCTCAGGCGCAGTACTGGGTAAGGCTTTCTCATGTTGTTGATATTTTGAACAGTAAGCTAATCATGGATTGCCAGACCGGTTATATGGCTCTCTGGCTACGTCACGCTGGCTATTCGATTGAGCTAGTTAATATTCTGCCAACCTTTGTCGACCTCATACGAGCTATCTCATCGTGGCTTGGCACAACTTTAGCAGGTTGTCTTAGCCTTCGCGGTCTCTGGACATTTCAGGCTTCTTTTGTGTTTTTCTCCTGCATTATTCTATCCGTATGGTCAATTCCTGATGGCCTCAAATTTGTCGCCTTTTATTTCGGTGGTTTCTCAGGCATGGCGTCACCCATTCTCTATTCATGGGTCAACTCGACGCTCAAAGAGAACTATGGAGAAAGAGGGCTTATTATTTCGTCCATGATGACGCTGGGCTATTGCAACCAAATTTGGATTCCCCTCTTCACTTTTCCAACCGTTGAGGCACCCAGATTTCCCCACGGATACCCAGCTGCCACAGTATTTGAGTTTACTATGTGGGCGATTCTGATGAGTGGTGTATGGTACATGAAGAGATGGAAGGCAAAGAACCCAGATCTAGAGATGCGTCTAGCTGCGAATGAGGATGATAGCTCTGGAGAAGGAGTTTCATCTGCAGAGACTGGAAGTCTCAATACTCAGTTGAGAGATACCAAGACGCCTATAGGAAGCTAGTAGTATTAGACGCTAGGAGAAGCTCATTATAATCTTGGTTTAAATTTTTCCGGCAATTGTCTATAGTTAATGACGGCCCACTAGAAGGAAGCTTGCGCATTGAAATGCTATTTCGTCTAGACGGGCTACTCAGTGTACAAAACAATATAGCTCTAACAAAGCAGTGGGTATTGGTGCTCTGAGGCTAGTTAAATATAGCACGCTTTCTATCCAAGTTCTCAATACACTATATATAAAGCTTAATAAGTAAACTTGTGTGTATTTGTTAGACAAGCTTCAATACTACTAACATCCTGTTTGCTGATTAACAGGTGCATATTCTTGGGTACCTGAAGCTCTGTTTCTTCACAAGCTCTATCAACTCTCAGCATTGCACATCTATAATACGCGATCTATTCTAGCTCCAATAAGATAGCTACACTGCATAACTACAAGCCCGGTACTATTCATGGCTGATAAGTTTATGTAAGAGAAACTCCCTATGTTACCTGCATCCTGCGCTTTATTTTACCTTTTTTGTTATAGGATAAGGAATGCATTAACGCAACTTGGCGGTACAGATGACATAAAGTCCCAAATAAACAGCCCTGGTGGATCTATGTTTCACATCGCTTACTATCATGAACCTTAACTGCCCTGCAGCCCAACACTGCAGCCCACTGCTACCACGTCAATTGATTTGGAAACAGGATGTGATAGATGATACACACCCTGTGTAGTCTGCACTGTTCGGTTCCGCATGTATGTCTCAGGGACGATCGTAAGCCCATCCACTAGCGGCCGGTACGTGGGGACTACCAGGGTTGTAAAAGCTTGTGGGTTGCATGCCCGGTAGGCGAGTATCAGCTGTTTATAGTAAAGTTCAGGCCTTGCTTGATGCCAGCGTGTTAGTTCCATCGTGAGTCAGGAGACAGACCCGTTCATCTACCTTGACAATCCTTCCGATCTGTGGGTAGGTTGCATTGCCGCTCAGCATCGCCATTCCTTCCAGCGCGGGATATTACCTTTCCAATTACTAAGAGGATGCTATGTCTTGGTGGCTGGTGGCTAACGACGGAAACATCGGCACGGCCCGTTAGGATTGTAAGATATTGTCAGGCCAGAATTAGAACCCTTCCAGAGTGGCAGTAGGAATAGGAGGTCCTGAAGGCCCGATGGAAGTCCCGAAAGCATGTAATAGTGTACAAAGCAGCATCGATAAATTTGTCCAAGGTCCCAACTGCAGCATTCTATCAGTTGTGGCCATTGTCTTTTTCGCCAAGCCAACATGCGTCTGCAAGTACTTACAGCCCTAGCCACGTTGGCTGCTACCTCGGCCTGTCAGACCCTTTGGTCTCGAGACGTCGAATACAAGGCGCTTAGCAAGGAGCTTTCCGCTTCTGCTAAAGTTTACTTCCCGGGCTCCAAGGACTTTGAAACTGCTTCCACTCGCTGGTCTAACCTTGACGTGCCCACTGTCAACATTGTCGTTGTTCCTGCCACTGAGAATGATGTTGTCGAGACAGTAAGTTTCCTCGTACATTTTTATCTCTCTGCCTATCATTTCTATTCGTGTCAAGCACCGGCCTGACGCTACACTTTTACCCCGCACATCACCCATGTATCGAGACTGCCTGACGGTATATGCTGGAATCAGTCAACTGACGTTGCATGCTAGGTCAAATTTGCCAACAGGAAGAACTTGCCTTTTCTAGCATACAACAGTGCTCATGGAGCAATTACTACCCTTGGCAAGATGACACAGGGCATTGAGATCTATCTCAACCAGCTCACCGGTGTTGAAATCGCCAAGGACGGTAAGAGTGTCACTATTGCTGGTGGAACCAAATCTAAGCAAGTGATCCACACGCTTTGGGAAGCTGGCAAGCAGACGGGTAAGTTGAGCACATCCTTGATGCTCACAATCACGTGGAACTGCGTTGTGACGACACTAACCATATTTCTACAGTCACCGGCTGTTGCGAGTGTGTTGGCTACATTGGTCCCGCCCTTGGTGGTGGCCACGGCTGGCTTCAGGGTCGACATGGACTCATTGCTGACCAGTTTGAGTCAATGAACATTGTACTATCCAACGGTACCCTTGCCACTATTGACTCCAAGTCTGATCTCTGGTGGGCTATCAAAGGGGCTGGTCACAACTTTGGAATTGTTACCTCTGTCACCTCCAAGATCTACGATATTGAGCACAAGAATTGGGCCTTTGAGATTATGACCTTCAAGGGCTCTCAGGTTGAGAAGCTATACGAGCTTACCAACAAACATATCCTCAAGAATGGCGCTCAGCCTACCGATGTCATTAACTGGTCTTACTGGTTCAACATCCCTAGTGTGGATCCCACTGGTGTGAGTATTCCTTTCTTTTCATGCATCTCTTACCAGTTTCTGATAAACTACAACAGCCAATTGTGCAAATTCTTCTCATGCAAGAGGGTGTCGAGTCGGTCGACAAAAAATACACTGCTCCTTTCCATAAACTGAAGCCGCTCTCAGTTGACACCAAGAAGGGCCTCTACACTGATCTTGCCAAGTGGGTTGGTGTCACTACCGAGGACGGACCCTGCCAGAAGAATGGTGCCATGAACCCGCGATTTCCCCTTTACCTTGAGACATTCAATCCGGCTGCTCAAAAGAAGGCCTTTGACTTTTTTTCTGACAACGTCCGAGGCAACTCTGTCTTCAACAACTCTTTGGTCACTTTCGACGGTTACTCTACCGAAGGTGTCAAGTCAATTGATGCCAAGAGCACCGCCTTTGCATACCGAAACCAGAATGTCCTTGTGGGTCCGTTAATTACCTACAAGCCTGATGGCCCTGAACTGGACAACGAGGCCTCTGAGCTGGGTCACAAGATCCGACAGATCCTGCACGAAGGAACTGGCCGTAAGCATATTCCAACCTATGTCAACTATGCATTTGGCGATGAAGGTCCCCGAGAGTGGTATGGAGATGAGAGTTGGAGACAAAGCCGACTGAAGAGCTTGAAGGAGGCATACGATCCTCAGGGATTATTCAGTTTCTATGCCCCGATTGCTTAGTTTTGTAGTTGTGGGGTCACCTCTTATTTTTTTCTTCTGCGGAATACGCGGCTATGCAAAGTCTGCGCCTTTCCTGGCTGTATATCCATTAGCCGCATTTATTCTCTTAGACTTGGACATCAATACTATGTCCAGTATTCAGCTCATGTACTTATTTTACATCTACCTTGCCATCTTTGTGATAATTATCCACCGTTCAACAATCTATAAAACATATGGAAACTTATCATACACGAATCCAATTGGAAGGTCTAGAACTGTTAAGCGATTGGCAATACGTTCTTGAACCCCGTGTTAGGAGGCCCACCAGTCTACGGGTTCTTAAGAATACCGATCTCGCCGGGGAACACTATAATAAACCCGCT
The DNA here is from genome assembly GCA_013186375.1 of Fusarium aywerte. Lineage (NCBI taxonomy): Eukaryota > Fungi > Ascomycota > Sordariomycetes > Hypocreales > Nectriaceae > Fusarium > Fusarium aywerte. Next base: position 17,807 of record JABCQV010000126.1, on the reverse strand, counting down.
CAAATGTCTATGCAATCTCGGTAGTTCTTTTGGGCTAGTGAAAGGACTCACCCCGACAGTCACTGACACGTTATAAAGTGGCCTACCAATAATGAATAATTTAATAGAAGGTTAGATCATGATAACAAAATGTCCCAAGATATCATGATAATTGTTTATATTCCTTCAGTATCTATATACTACAATCAAGAACTCTCAAGCTTCAAACCTGTTAGATCTTCGCAAGCCTTGACAACCGTGTCCTGCATGTCTTGGTTCGCTGTCAATGCATGAGGCTGAGCCTTTACCCTCTTGGGGTCATAGTAGGCACCGGTGAGGTTGGTATCGTAGTCACCCTCTGCCAGCATAACATATGTCTCAACACCATCCTCCATCTTACCAGGCGCATTTGGGTCCGAAAGTTTAGTAGGGACATATCCAGGGTGCACAGCAATGACGGAGCTGTTGCTAAATCGTCTGGCTAACGCATTCACGAGAAGGACGACGTGGAATTTCGAGTCGCAGTAGGCTTGGAAGTCCTTCCATTCCTTCTCTCCACGCTCCAACCAGAAGATATCCTTGAGACTGGTGTCGGCCTCGTGGTGAAGGACGGAAGCAATAAAGATAAGACGCTTAGGTTGCTTAAGGAGAGCTGCAACAATGTACGGCGAGACGAGGTTGACAAAGACGCTGGCTGGAACACCGAGATCTGACTTTCGGAAGCCTCCGTAAAGGAGTCCAGCGTTAAGGATGACGGCATCAAAAGTGCCAATCGCGTTTGCGTCCTCAGCCAGCTTGCGTGACTCAGCAACGGTAGTCAAGTCGGCAATCAGTACACCGGCAGCTCCAGGGAGTTTTGCCTTGACTTCTTGGGCACGTTGTTCATTTCGTGCGTGGAGGTAAACCTCATTCTTGCGCTCAATCAACTGACGGGCTGCTTCGAACCCGAAGCCGTCGGTAGAACCAGTGATAAGAATGCGAGCCATTTCTGCTAGTTGAAAAAGGAGGAGGTTGTAACGTAGAGTGTGATCAGGTGGCGTAGAGTTCTCGCGTGTAAATGAGAAACAGGGGATCTGGCGTAAGCAGAAGTTAACAGGATATTGTCGAAACTATTGACGAAAGGAGATTTAGTATGGATAAATGAGGGGGAAAGTTTTTTGTCCGATACAATACGTAATGGAGTTGTCTAACTGCCGATGGATACAAAACTGGGGTCATTCAGGCTGGTTTTGTATGTATGTCTTGAAATCTGTCCGAGTATTATCCGTAGGACCAACGAAACCCGGATGGGCCCGATTTAATGCAGGGGTGAATATAAAGTACCAAAGTTAGTATGATAGACACCCTTACATCGTCACGTAACATTCAAAATCCAGGGACTTTTTTGCGCGGTTTAAACAAAGTTTTTGGCATCGTGGGGGTCAATAGTACCCCTGATCTATGGTTGTCACACGTGGGTAAGGCTATCAGGGATTCATTCCTACCAAGGTTTGAGGACGAAATGCATCCCACGATTGTCTTAGCATCGGCATATCGCTCAACATATTCGCCCTGTCAATCATCGTATCACACATGAGTCAAGTCAATGCGACGTCGGGCAGTCGTCGCAATGTAAAAATAGGCTATAACTTGACCGCGAACTTACCCTAGGCTTGGAGAAAGATACACGTTTAGAAGAAATCAATACGAGGACATTACCTACAATGACCACTGCAACCACTCCTCATCTGGGCAAGTTTCGCTACCTGACTCGCGGAGCTAAACCCACTCCAAGCAAAGAGGCCTATCTGCTTCCATCGCTGTCCGAGTTTGGCGACGTCGTCACTCTACCTCTTACTGACTTGCGACCATCTTTGGAGCTTGGAGAAGCTTCGCCGTACAAACTTCATGTCCATGGTTTCACGGCTCGTCGGCATCCTTCAGTTCTACACTCAGCCCCATACAATCGCGCAAGTTGGAACAATGAAAAGCTCCTTCGCGACATCTACTTTCCGGAAGTAGAAGATTTTGTGCGTAACTTGACGGGATGCAAGAACGCCGTGGTTTCTGCTGCAGTTGTGCGAAATCGACTTTACAGTGAGGGTGACGAAAGTCCCACCACAGAAGCAGAGGCGGAAACAGAAGGGCAACCCTCTGACAAAGAGGATACATCTCAGCTTTTCCCACCAATCTTTGGGAATTCTGTAAAGGATGGTGTTTGTCCAGCTCCCAAAGTGCATCTAGACTGCACTCCGACAGGTGCTAGATACCATATTCGACAATATCACAGTGAAGTTGCTTCAGCAGCTGAGAAAGTGATTGAAGCGGAGAACCGCCTACTCCAATCGGGGATCCAATGGTGCGATCTCAAAGATCACTATTGGGGAAACAAAAACAGGGATGGCAAAATCCCTCGATTCTCCTTGTTCTCCATCTGGAGGCCGTTGAGGACTGTTCACCGCGACCCTCTTGCGTTATCATCAGCTGCATCCTTCCCTGCATCTGACTACGTCCCTTCCGACCAGCGTGAGCCAACCGATCACCGCATTCCTACCCACCTAAGCCGAATCATCGATCCCAATGCTCCCACTTCCGACATCGGTAATAGGTGCAATCAAAAGGTTCATGACACGTATCAAACCCAAAGCTATCTGGCGTATGCCCCAAGGGATGCGGAGAAGACATCTCATGACTGGCATTACATTTCAGAGCAACAGCCTTCCGATGTCTTGGTGATTCAGCTGTTTGACAACGAGATGGAGGCTGATGCAAGGGCACCTCTCGAGGGAGGCAAAGGTAAGTCTGACCTTGTAGTTGGAGGTGCTATTCATAGTGCATTCGAGCTGGTAGATCAGGATGAGAATGCGGAAGCCAGGGAAAGTATTGAGGTTCGGGTTGCAGCATTCTGGTGAATGAGGTAGAACGGCTGTTCCCTGGTATACAGTTTAAATTTAAATGTCGCTGAGTCAGTCTCTTATACGTTATCTTACTTGAACAAAGCTTTGCTAGTAATTTCCCCCCTTATGTAAATAGTCCATTTCCTTGTGTTTAGCCATATATATAGAACAGCTTATTGTTTGAGCATCAGGTCATAATCAGGATTCAATTGTCTCAATAAATACAGTCTACGGACGCTTCAGTTTAGCCTTCCACCAGCTTTTTTGACTCCAAAACGCTGTCCAAGAACAATAAACTGCGCCACTGCTATAGTACGACGCAGAGCTAGAGCTTCTTGTTTGTTGAAAGCTCTATCCACCGCGTCTTGGGTAGCTTCCCAGTCCACAAATCCTAGTTTCTCCACATTTTCCTTCGTGACAAGCTCTGTGATCTTCTTGTGGAGAGGACCACCTGGCCAGAACTTCCTGGGACCCATGTACGCCTTTTTGCTCATATTGTATACCTCTTCTGTGACAAAGGGCTTGACAGCTTCTCGTAGAATATGCTTTTCGCGCCAAGTCTTGTCCTTTGCGTTGTATCTCATCTTGAGACTGGGAGGTACGTTGTTGACATACTCCGTCAGATGATGATCGAGGAAAGGACAACGACTCTCGACTTGGTGTACCATGTCGATATTATCTCCATTGTATCGCAAGATGAAATGAGGCATAAATGTCTTGACAAACATGAACTGCGCGGTGTGAACGGGGTGCCATCTATGCAGTATGTTTTGTCTGACTGTTCCGTCAAAGCCTTCAATCATGCTGGTCTCAGGTACGCTGTCCCCGTAGACCTTTGTCCAATCCGAGAACGGCAGGCAGCCAACTCTTGCGATAGAACTAGTGACATGGCTATGGTTAAACATGCGCTGTGTTGATATCGGCACGTTTTCTGTAAATTCGCCAAATATGCCGTATCGAGCTTGTTCGCTAGCCAGACCGTATGCCTCTTCACGTTCGATATTGGTCATCATGGCAGGCCACGAATGGTCTGGCTCACTTAGTGAATCCGCTCGAAATGCATCATAGCCTCCAAAGTGTTCATCAGAACCCTCGCCTGCACAAACGTTAGCTAATGCAGAAAGCAAACTCCGTAAGGTTGCTTACCAGTGACAACTACCTTGATCCCTTGTGAGTGCACTGCTTCTGCCAATGCCAACCGACCCATTCCGTTCAAGTCTGGAAGTGGAACTTCGCTGTACCAGGTTGTGTCTTCAAAACGCGAGACGAGAGCCTCTTCGTCCATTTTGACGAGATGAATATCTACACCGAGCCAATCTGCGGTACGGCGAGCAATTGCTAGGTCCCATCAGTATGTATGTATGAATTTGTGAAGTAGATCAACTTACCTGATTCGTCTGCACCACTGCCTTCATCAAATTGAACGGTATAGCACTTCATATTAGAAGGGGCTGGGTTAGTCTCATTGCCGAGCTTGGTGCCTTGCTTGATAAGATGGGCTACCATTCCAGCGACGGATGAAGAGTCTATTCCACCGCTGAGATAAACAGCTACAGGTACATCGGCCTTGAGACGGATCTTGATAGCCTCCAGAAGACGTTGTCTGACACCTTGAGTGATTTCCTCTTCTGACCGCACATCCTTGGAAAGCTGCAACAATTAATCCTCTGCCATGATACTAGATGGAATTGATCCATTACCTTGTCAGGGTATTCAATATCCCAGTATGGCTTTTGCTCTTCCTTCTCATTAGGTCGGCATGTGAGGTAGTGTCCAGGGAGGACCTGCGAATATTAGACCAGAGCCATATTGAAGCCTCTTTACTATCAAGTTGAACATACCTTATGTACACCCTTGAAAAAAGTTGTCGAGTCAACCCTCCAGCTCTGGTCTCTGAGGGAACGGACACACCATTCCGGCTGCAGGCCGAATGCCAGAAACGACTTGATTTCAGTTGCCACCAATAGCTTGTTCTGGTGTACTGTATAATAAAGTGACTTGATTCCATATCGATCTCTAGCTGCTATAAGCAGTTGGCGATTGGCATCCCATAGAACGAAAGCGAACTCGCCCCTCAAGTGAGAAATGAAAGAGAGACCATAATGCTTGTAAAGTGCAATGACAATCTCACAGTCGCTGTTTCCGACAAACTTGAACTCATCAGAAAATTGAGCTTTGTAACGCTCGTAGTCATAAAGCTCACCGTTCACAACGGCATGGATTTCACCTTGCTCATCATGAAATGGTTGGTTTCCACTGGAGCTGAGGTCTATAATAGACAGTCGAACATGGCCGAGACCTAACAGTTTTAATCATAGTGTGTATGGTATCATCGGATGTTAGAACTCACCAACGTGATGATCTTCACTGAACCAACGGCCCCGAGCATCTGGTCCGCGATGTGCAATTAGATCAAGACTACCCTCCAGTTCAGCCACCGCATGCTTGGCCTCTCCATTCACCACAGGTAACCCGGACTGGCCAGGGTGGCTAAGAAAAGTACTGATACCGCACATAATCGTAAGACTCAGAGAAGGTAATGCAGAACTTGACAAGAGAAAGCACTGAACCAGACACAGTTTGGTCTCGACATGACGAATTAAGGTAATTTCTCAACACGGCCGATATCGGGTTATAGTTACCGCTATAATTAGTTGAGTGATAATGCCGCCCCTATGCTCCTCAGTTACGACTGTCACTGTGACCTTTGTGGGGAAATGCGTTGAATTGCCCCCATGAATTAAGTTTGGAGACGAGAGATTTCCTTGGTAACAAAAACTTAATGGGTCGTATAAGCCCACCTGAATATCACCTTCACCCCTGTTCGCTACTAAAGTGAGGCTCCGCAAGCAGAACTCGGTGCCGAGCATATCGATAGACCGATCCTACTGGGCTGCGCTTACATACGGAGATCTTGCATGCAGTATCACGACGTTTGATTAGTGGCCAGCTACGACAGCCAAGTTTTCTGGTGTAAGCGCTTATAACGGCCCGTGACGGCCCGCATAATTCAGCTTTTAGGCTAGTGGAGTAATCCATATGTGCCCCTGTCATGGAACCCTTTATACTTTTGTACACCGTGTAAAGGCAGTTTTACAATACCCCCACTCGCCAACGACACAAGGCCATCTGTGATCTTACTTTAATCTGGGTTAGTCGGATCCAATTTCCGGTGGTTACATTGTATGTGGGTTCTGGGTTGTCTGAGAAACTCGACAAAGTGACTATGCGTTCGGGGTCAGCCTGTCGTTGTTCCTCGAGTTCACCGATACTAACACCAAAGTAGGAGGTTAATCGGCATCCCGTATTACGAAACAGACGACGCTAACTAGTGCGTAGTTCATCAGGGTTGATTACTCCATCCCTCTGGGCCAGTCATTCTCAACCAGTTCTTCACATCCCGTTCGGCGGGGTTCCCGTTTCGATATCTCACAGTATCACTACCTATATACACCCCAACTGGGAGGGTTCCATCAAACGAGTGGCTACTAGGATATTGCCCAGTATACGCAGTTGATACCCTCAAGGTAAATGAATCGTAACAACGAGGTGTTAACTTTATTGGTCATGTCTGAAGCAGAAAAGAGCTGCAGTATCCGCTATTGTTGATTCGGACCGTGAGGGAATTCGGTAGATACGAACTTGAGCTATTGGCTGAATAGCGATACAGAATTCTCATTACGTGAGTAGAGACTACAACAATACTCTCAGTGGCTCGGGGTTTGCCCGCGGATTAGAAGATAGACACACGCCATGGCACCCGGAATACAGGAGGATGAAACCTGAATGAGCAAGATGTAACAAGGCGTGAATGGTAGTTATCACAAGTTCACATGTACTGTTAGAAATTCATACCCTTATTCGTAGATTGCTTTTTAAGCGGACAAGGCAGATAGATAGGTAGCTGCAAAGACTATGAATGCGTATTACTATTCGTTTACATCGCAAGTCCTATCATCCTCACCTTTACAATATACTAGCAAGATTTCCTATCCCAAAATTACAAGTCTCATCATCCTCACCATTATAATACACAAGAAGGATTTTCTGTCCCCAAATTACTCACAATGGCTCCCCCAGCAGCAGTATCACCACTATTTGTCCCAAAAGTTGTTGTCCCTTCAGATGTGCGAGACTTGGAGATGCACCTAGACACAGCCAGTGTCGATTGTCCAGAATTAAGCAACAAAGCGATTACCCACTGGCTGCACAAAGAGCAAAAAAGTCATTTGCATCTTATTCAGGCCGCATGGGCCCTATGTCTAAGGAGTTATACTGGCTCGAAGGATGTATGGTTTAGCTGCCTTGGTCCTGAAAGGTAGGTAGTTTAGGGTAGCCGACTGTTTCTTAGACTAACATTTACTCAGGAGCTACTACTGTCATGTTGAACCTTCACAACCTGTGCGAACCCTTTTTGATCTTCAAACTGTCGAATCAATTGAACAAAGCCACACTACATTTTGGGGGGCCAAGTCAGTTGTTGTCACTCGTGAAGAGCACGATGGACTTCCAGTTGATGTGGCAGTGGTGAGTCCCAATGAGCAAACTACTTTGTGAATAATATATACTGACAATATATTAAAGTTTGATCTCGCTGTTGGCTTCTCAAAAGGTCGAGAGGCACATTGCCCGGGTGTGGCAGTTTACTACAAGTCCTCAATAATCTCTACTGCTCTGGCTGAAATGATCGCCGCGACAGTCGCCAAGGTGATCACAGAGATTGTTCTCAAAGTTGACTCTCATATTGGAGCACTTGAAATATGTAGCGATCTCGACATCAACCAACTTGTACGATGGAATACTCTGCCAGATGAAAAAGACTCCAATCCACAGCCTATTCATCGTGTTATCTCACAAAATTCTTCGCTAAAACCCAAGTCTATCGCTGTTTCAGCCTGGGATGGTGAGTTCACCTATCAAGAGCTTGAACGACTTGCTTCAGGGCTCGCTATATGGCTTCAACACCTTGGTATCGTTGGTCCAGAAGTGTTTGTCCCACTTGTCTTTGACAAATCCAAATGGGCAGTCGTTGCACAGCTGGGAGTTCTAAAGGCTGGTGGTGCTTATTTCTTCATCAATCCGTCTCATCCAGTGCAGTACAGTCGTGGACTGGGCTCATCTTTGAAACCGCTGGTGGCAGTGTGCTCGACAAAGCATAGTTCACTTGCGCAAGAGCTCGTTTGCCAAGCTATTGCAATTGGCGAGGAGGTTCGGGAACTCTTGCAGTCGATACCGGTAGATGATGAACCTGGATCACCAACAGTAAACATCTCTACATCGAATGCTATGTATATCACCTTTACCTCTGGAACAACGGGTGTTCCCAAGGGGATCATCACAGAACATTCTGCGTTTTACTCGATGGCAATGGCCAATGGCAAAGCTCTTCAGATCGACAACACGACAAGAATGCTACAATTCGCGTCCTATTCGTTCGATGTTAGCAATCGCGACACGCTAGTCACGCTCATGTTCGGGGGTTGCGTTTGTGTTCCCTCTGAGAATGATCGACTGAATGACCTTGCCGGGTTCTTGACACGGTATCGAGTGAACCTTGCAAGCCTGACACCCTCGATGGCTAGTACTCTTAGTCCTATGTCATGCCCAACCCTCCGAGGACTAGTTCTTGGAGGCGAACCCATGACTGACAGTCACATCTCTACGTGGGCTAAGCATGTTCGACTCTTCAACGCTTACGGCGTGAGTGAGAGTACAGGTATAGCAGCGCTCGCATCGGATATCAAGCCAGGATTCTCGCCAAGCAACATTGGTTATGGGTGCGGATCTAACTTTTGGGTCGTCGCAATCGACCAGCCCGATAAACTGGCTCCAATTGGTGCGTTGGGCGAACTCGTCATCGAAGGGCCCTCTATCTCTCGTGGGTACTTGGGTGACAGTGAGAGGACAAGCAAATACTTCACGTCAGACCCAGCATGGAAGAAAAGGATTCATGAAGAATACGGTCATCGTCTTCCTAGCAGGCGGACCTTTCGCACAGGGGACTTGGTGCGTTATAATCTCGACGGATCATTGCAGCTTGCAGGAAGAAGGGACCATCAAGTCAAAGTTAACGGACAGAGGCTCGAACTGACGTCAGTTGAGCATCACATATCAGCCTGTCCTCAAGTTTCAAAAGCTGCTTTTTCCCATGTTGCTGTTGTCGCCATCAAGGGAAAGAACAAGGATTCCACCAAGCTTGTCGCCTTTCTAGGACTAGGGACGTCTCGAGAGACCTGTACTCCCTCTCAAATAGTCTTGGAGAAACTCAACAATATGGATAGCCTGAGATCAGCAATTGAGGAATATCTTCTGAACGACCTACCGACATATATGATCCCATCTGAGTTTATCTTCTTACAACATATGCCGCTGACAACTTCTGGCAAGCTCAATCGACTTTTATTACAGGAGAGCGCTGCTGAAGCCTTGGTTACCTGTCAGCCTCTTAACGGGATTGACTCTGGCAACGACCAGTTAGCGGTCTCCCCTAACGAGAAACTGCTTGTGCAGACTTGGGCCGAGATCCTTGGCGACGACAACTCGGCAATTACACGCAACGACTGCTTCTTCCGGCGTGGCGGTGACTCAATGGCTGCAATTAGAATGGCAGCGAATCTTCGGGAGAAAGGATTCATCATCTCAGTGTCTGATATCTTCAAGACGCCAAGATTGTCGGAAATGGCGGCTGCGATGGTACCATCTAACGGGCGTTCATCATCGAAAGCTCCCTTGCCTTTCTCGTTACTGCAAAATCCTGAAAAGGTCATGGCAGCCATTACAAGCGACACTGGCTTTTGCGTTGATGATATTGAGGATGTGTACCCAGCCACACACATACAGCAGGGACTGGTAGCCCTGACTGCACAACACTCGCATGCGTATATCGGCACGTATATCTGGCATTTGGCTCCAGCAGTTGACCTCGGTCGGTTCAGAAAAGCCTGGGAGGCAGCCTGGTTACATAACCCGATCCTGCGGACGAGGATAGTACAAACAACAGAAGGGCTGTACCAGGTCGTGGTAAAGGCCGATATACCTTGGGAAACCGTCTCTACAGTCGCTGGTTTTCCGACAGAGGTTGACATTAGCCAAGGTCCTCTTGTCAGGTTCTATTGTAGCACAGAGTCTTTTCGGCTTGACATTCATCACTCTCTGTTTGACGAATGGTCTCTTGATTTGCTTTTAGCACAAGTCGAGCGTGCGTATGCAGGGGAAGAGCTTTACACGAAGCCATTCAGCGCCTTTGTTCAACACCTACTCCATGAGGAATGTACGGACTCGGAGGAATTCTGGCGCCAGCAGTTCTCTGGACTTGAGGCTGAGCATTTCCCTTCCAGCTTGTCAAGGAATGGAAACACGACAAACACAGTTGTGCTTGAGCATGACTTGCAACTGGATGCCAGTATTACCACCAAGTATACACTTTCATCGATTGTACGACTTGCTTGGGCCATTGTTCTATGGCGTCAGACGAGCACCGAGGACATCGTGTTTGGTGCTACTGTAAGTGGTCGCAATGCCAACGTGGATGGGATTGATCGGATCAGTGGACCTACCTTGGCCACTTTACCTGTCCGCATCAAGTTGTCAACTGATCAACCAGTCCACAAGTGCTTGGCACAGATTCAGGATCAATTCATCAGCATGATGCCTCATGAACAGACCGGGCTGCCACGTATTCGACAGTACGGAAAGGAGGCTTCCGAGGCATGCAATTTCAAGAATTTACTTGTTGTGCAACCCTATGAGCGTAAGATGGAATCTTCCATTTTCCAATCCACAGCTGGCACTGGATCTGTCGATAACACCAGAGCTTTTGCAAGCTACCCTCTAGTGTTGACCTGCCGTCCAGAGGTGGACCGAGTCAACCTCAAGGCGGCATTTGACTCTGATATCATAAATGCGGAAGCTGGAGACAGCCTTCTCAGACAACTGTCGCATGTTATCAATCAGATTGTGACATCAGACTCTATGGGGATCAAACACATCAGCCTGATGCCTACGCGGGATATAAACAAGCTACGAGAATGGAATCATGTGCTCCAGAAATCGGTCGACACTTGTATCCACGATCGTATCAGGCAACTATGCATTTTCGAGCCTGATGCGCTTGCGGTCCACTCCAAAGATGTTGATTTGACATACTCTCAGCTTGAAGAGTACTCCAACCGCTTTGCACGTCATCTCACAAGCCAAGGTGTCAGACAAGGTGACTTTGTACCCATCTTGATGGAGAGATCACCTTGGGCCCCAGTTCTCATGCTGGCAGTTCTCAAGTCTGGTGCTGCTTTCGTCCTTCTCGACCTTTCGCATCCCACTCAGAGATTACGAACAATGTGTTCAATGATTGACGCCAACATCCTAGTCACTTTCAGGGAGACTAGGCATTTCGGCGAAAAGCTCTCGCTTCCTATCACAATCTTTGATGCCAGAACCTACACGGAGGGCCAGAACGAACAAGAAGAGATTTCTAAGTCTTCATTGCCGACTGCTTCTTTGGACCTAGAATCACCTGCTTGTGTTGTGTTCAGTTCAGGATCTACCGGAATGCCTAAAGGCATTGTGCTTTCTCATGGCGCGATTGCAACAAGTGCCGCCGTTATGCGCAAGCATGGGAACCTTACCACCAACAGTCGCGTCTTCCACTTTGCTTCATTCGCATTCGACGTCAGTATTGGTGAGATTCTCTTTACTCTTGCAGCGGGAGCCTGTATCTGTGTACCATACGAGGAGGATCGGAGAAGCAGTCCAGCAAAGGCAGCTGGAGACCTCAAGGTGACATGGGCACTCTTGACACCCTCTGTCATCAATCTGTTCGACCCTTCAGATGTGCCTACTTTGGAGACTCTAGGCTCATGTGGCGAGCCTCTGACGACACACATTGTCGATGTGTGGGCACACAGATTGGAACTTTTCGCTATGTACGCACCAGCAGAATGCACCGTCATCTCCCATATCGGTCGGGTGTTTCCAAACACTCACCAATCCCACATTGGAAAAAGCTTTGGTGCGGTCTCATGGGTCGTTGATCCCGCTGACCACGATAGGCTTGTCCCCATCGGCACGATTGGTGAGCTGCTTGTCGAAGGACCTGTAGTTTCTACGGGCTATCTCAAGGACCGAGAGAGAACAGACAAGGTATTCATCAGCAATCCACGGTGGATGCCCCAGTTCCGTTCTTACTCTGGAAAGATGTACAAGACTGGTGACCTGGTCAGACAGACACCTGATGGTTCCCTTCAATTCCTTGGAAGAAAAGACGATCAAGTGAAACTGCACGGTCAGAGACTCGAAGTGGGAGAGGTCGAGCACAGCCTGATCTCGGTATGTAACGATGTCAAGGCTGCTGCAGTTGAGTGTGTAAAGATACCTGGGCAGAACAACCGTGCTACGTTGGTAGCGTTCCTTGCCCCAGAGAAAGAAGAGGTCTGGGGAGAGACTTCCGTCCACAATACAAGTGCTCCCGACGACTTGCAGTTGATCTTGTCACCTAATGACCAGTTTTATTCGACGATAGAATCATTGAATTCCTCTTTGAAAGAGCTGCTACCGTCATATATGATCCCATCATACTACATACCCCTTCGCCATCTTCCGCTCAGCTTGTCGGGCAAGATCAACCGACGTCTGCTCCGTGAAAGGTTTGCCAGCAGCGTACTGCCAAGGCTTGGTCATTACCAATTGAAAGCCAGAACGATGGAATTAAAGGAGGTCCCCGTTACCGCCCATGACCGAGAGGTTCGTGATATCGTGGCAAAGGCACTCAACATTGACCCCGAATCCATTCTCATGAACGACAATTTCTTCGGACTAGGAGGAGACTCTATATCGGCAATGGCCGTCTCCACTATTGCAAGACGGAGAGGTATTGATTTGACTGTGGCCACCATCTTTACGCATCAAACTCTTTCCAAAATGGCCCTAGCATGCAGTCCGGTCGATTCACAGGTTAAGGAAACGCAGGATAGCCGTCCTGATGACCGCCTATCTTCTCGCAACGTGGTCAATAGGGGTCAGGTTGCTTTAAACAAACTCCCAACTCATATCCCTCAAGACGTTATCGATAATGTTATCGAAGCCAGCCCTGCGACCGAGTTTCAGGTAATGACGCTCTTTAACTTTTACAGTCGCTATCTATGGATCTCACTCCCTGATGGCGTAGATGAAGAGCGATTGGAAACTGCATGCAATGTGCTTGTTCAGAGACATTCTATCTTGCGCACTTCCTTTTACACGAGAGCAGACAAGTCTATTGTGCAACTTACTCTTCGACAAGCACCTGTCAAGGTTATCTACTACAAGGATATCGACAGGCTAGAAAGACATTGTGCAGATGACTCTCTGGTTATGGATGTGCCTGTTGATGGAAATCCTGGATTTCAAGTTCAACTCTTGAAGCTACAAGACTCGCGGATGTTTCTGGCTTTGAGGTTACCTCATGCCTTATTTGACGGAATGTCACTCAGTACAATCTGCGAGGATCTTAGCTCTGCATACACTGGGGAAGAGATTCCACCCTGTGATCAGTTTTCAGACCACATACGACGTGTCTGGGAGAAAAGAACACCTGACACCTACCAAGTTTGGAGGGATGTGTTGGGTGATGTACCAATGACTGCCATGAGACGTGAGTGTCTCTCTGTGCTAAAGGTGCAGGGGGGGTTGGAAAAAGACTTGCAACAACCTCGAGGAGTAGCTGCAAGGACACAGACTGCACCTATCTCTCCGCCTACCAATGTCACAATGGCAACATTGGTCAAACTGGCGTGGGCAATCACCCTTTCCAGGCTTTTTGCTTCAAGTTGTGACGGTTCTAGTCTTGCCGACGTTGTCTTTGGCCAGGTCGTTCACGGTCGTGGATTGGGACTTCCACATGAAGATCGAATCGTTGGCCCATGCCTCAATATCATTCCTGTGCGAGTGCATTTTGCTTCGCTCAACAAGTATGACCTACTTTCTCAGGTTCAACGACAACATATTCAGACGATGCCCGTTCAGAACCTTGGCCTTGGCGAGATTGCGAGCACCTGTACGTCTTGGGAGCCTGGTGTCAAATTTGGCAGTTTCGTGAGGTTCCAAAATTTCACTAATAACGATGATCCTACTTGTGGTTTTAATGGACAGACTTGTGAGACAGGATTGTACAGTCTTCCCAATCGTCCATCCAATACGGCCAACGTGCTTGTTGTTCCAAAGGGATCTACGTTGGACATTACCATGACGATTTCCAGTCAGGTGTTGGATGAAGAGGAGGCGAATTATGTAGTAAGGTACTTTGGCGATGTTATCGAAAGTTTGGCAAAGGATGATACCTGCCAATATCTTATTTAGTTATCATATATACTCAGACAGCTCGACATATTTGGAATAGACGAATGGCTACTATTTTGATTATTATAAGCCCAAAGTGTTCATAATTCTCGAGATATACCTTAATAGACGACGTCTTTCGCCGGACCTGGGGTCAGTGATACTGAGGTTATCCCTTCCATATAGTGGGGACGCAAAGGTTACAACACATCCTCAAGCTTGTTTAGAGCGGGAACGTGTCGTAACCTGCCCCCGATTCATAAAATCAGGATGTGTTAAGCCCGTGATGTTGACGCTAACTTCAAGTCTTGAACCCTACGCAGGGGGTGAGCTGATAAAGGGCGTGGGTTCTACAACCAGCTCCACATTCAACAAACAGCTCACTGAACGTGCTTAAATTTACCGCATGTCCTGTTACCCGTTCTATCCACGGTCTGCAGAGCAATCCTTTCCACCACCATGGCTTCCCCAGACTTCCGTGTCGCTATACTCCAGAATTTTCTCATCCATGAAACAGGCGGTCACTCCATGATTGACAGAATTTCGAAGCTTCTTCTGCTGTTCAACCCTCATGCCAAGGTCACTCTTCACGCCCCAATTCAAGGCGATGAGTTCCCTGACCCAGAAACACAAGACTTGGTGATTCTCACCGGCGGCCCCTTTAATCTTTTGCAAAATGATAGGCCAAAGTGGGTCGAGAACACATTGGACTACATCAGAAGTATTGCAACAGGTCAATTTAGGCTGAAGATATTGGGGATTTGCTGGGGCCAACAGGCAATTGCCTTATCACTGGGAGGTACTCTTGGCAATTCCAAGAGAGGTCATTGTGTAAGCATCCAGTTAATCCGTCAAGGACTGCCACGCTGACCTGTAGTATAGATTGGTGTTGAGAATATTTCTTTGACTTCTGAAGGGACAATATTCTTCAATGCTGAATCGCTGGTGCGTTACTTGCCAACTCCAATTATTAGAGGTATAAGACTAATATTAATAGAACATACACAAGAACCATGAGATCGTAGTTACCGATATCGGTCCTTGTCTTTCGCCTTTGGCCCCTAACAATGAGGTCCTCATGTCGAAGAATGGTCAAATTCTCACTTTTCAAGGGCATCCAGAGATGGACCATTCGTTGTCTAAGTTGTTTGTGCCTTCCGATACCCAAGCCGCTTCGTTGAACAACGAACAGGACATCAATCTCAAGCCCATCGACTCACCTCACGACGGTGAACTGATTTTTGAGAGAATTATAAAATGGGCATCTTAACCTAAAGTTTCTTAGTTGTTAAATAGGAACTAGTTTATACATATTGGAGCCTAAGTATAATACGGTTACCTGCTGTGGCCTTATATAAACTGAGCTAGTAAGGCACAGTTAGGTTCACTTTCGTATGAGAAAGATTTCAGTTCTTCTAAAGCTAGGAAGGAGGACATGATATCCTATGGCAGGATGCTTGAAGCAGCATGTATGGTTATCCTTAGTATCTTATACAGTTAATAGGTTACTCTAGTAATAAGACTAACTCTATTTTACAGATTAATAGCTAGAGCTATAAGTAATACTGCAGTAGAAACATATTCCTTCTCTGACTAATACAGTATTAACTGTTAATAACTAACTTCCATTAGTTTTATAGACTTTATAAGCAATAGCTACTTTATAAACCCTTTATCCTAACAATATAGAGACTATTTAAGAAAGGCATTATAAATATAAGTAAAGTAACTATAATAGGTAGTAATAAGTTACTGCTTTTACTAGAGTCTTTAACTAGTAATAAAAACTTTTTTAATTAATAACTATAATAAGTAAAGAAGAATTACAGTTTAAGATAGATATATTAACTATTCCTTATTTATTATTATAGCTATAGGTAGCAATTTCGATAATAATAATAAGGATATTATTAGCTAGGACAGTAACCTAAGGATAAGTAACATTTATAGTTATATTCTCAGCCTCTGTAGTAATTACTATCTGCTGCTCTTATATTTATCTCACTAGCTATTATAGTAGCCTTAGTGTTTACAGTTAAAGTCTCAAATACTAAGGTGGATGTTTTGGTTTTAGGGGTAAAGATATTTACCTTAACTATACGAGTAATGCTGTTCATCAGGTAACAGCTGTGTCAGTCTCTTCCTTGTCGGTTTCTGCAGTAATGCTAGCCTGAGGAGTTTCTACAGCAGTAGATAAAGTGCATTTAATCCCAGTAATTATCTATTGTATCTCCTGTTACCTACCCAAAAGACAGCTCTTAGTATTGTAATCCTCACAAGCATTTACCTTCGTACTGATTAACTAGGAGTAGATATATTTTAAATAATTATTACAGCTACTGCTAACTAATACTAGTACTTGGTTAGTTTATAATTTAGAGAAATAACTTAATATAGATAAATTTTATAAGGATAGATATATGTACCCGACTGGAGAGATATGCCTTAGGTAGCCTATTACTGAAGGGCGTAGCTCCTTATAGCAAGCTCAGGATAATGTATTTTGCTGTAGGGCAGTAGACCCTTATTTTTAACACTTAGTGGCTTACATACAGGTTTCTGTCCCTACCAATCCTTTAGAGAACCAGGGCCTATTCAGCTGAGACGTGCAGGTACTAGCACTTGAAAGATCAAAAACTAACCCAATCACCACCAAAATCAACTGCCACCAGCATTGATCGGCATCATAGTCCAAAGCAACGAATCTTTGTAATCAGTGAAAAGAAGGATGCGTTTGGACAACAAATGCCTTGACGTTTTGATATATCGCTAGTAGAAATATTTCTGTCTCATTCTGCCAATCAACTTGCCGGCCTTAAGTATAAAGATAGAGCATAATCCCCTTTGTGGGTTATTTATCTTCATTCCCTATCTATCACACATCAGACAACCTTCTTGACATCTCATACTTCATATTATACCTCTACATAATGAGTGCTGTACGCGACGCCAAGCAGAAGCTACTTCACTATGGTGAAGGTTTCCAAAAAAGATTACATGCAGTTAAAGAGCATTTCGAAAACGAAGGCTCGGATGAAAGTTTCAACATATGGATTTATAGCAACGTAGGTCTCAATAACCCTTCACTCGTCAAATATGCATTTTAACTGTAGTGGAATAGCACCTAGAGGCCATGACGGCTCAAAATGATTATAGGCAGTGTATGCAAAAGTATATAGAGGCTCTTGGAGACGAAACTCTCAAGCTGCAGCGGATTGGCATGAAAAGTGGCAAATTCACATGCAAGAATTGCAAAGGTCAGGTATCGATCCTCAGTTCGCGGTATTTCTTCCGGATGAGTAGAGCTATATGTTCCTGTTGCATTACGGGTCGTCGTAGACTGGACACAGGCAACTCCAAAGATAAATCAATACTTCTACGATGCATATTGAGAATATTTCCAGCGAATGCATGTGAGAAGGAATTTACAGTTAGTAATAGGTATTTAAACTTTCCAGATATATATCCTCGAGAGGATAGAAGAAAACCAATAACCAATTATTATAACTTAGGCAACTAAATCTTTAAAGACTATAACGTAAAGAACTAATAGCCATTCCAGTCTAGTATTAGCTCTATCTGTATATATAGCTCGAATGTTTATTTTACATCCTTTTAGCATATATCTAAAGATGTATTATC